>JARHVA010002541.1:20000-235000 GCA_037957365.1 Torreya grandis | reverse complement strand
GAGTGGGGCTATCATCTATAGAGTGGGGGCCAATTATATCTAGGGGACTACCACTGGGTGTAGGCTCTCCCCATTGATTTCCATATAGAATCCATGGCCCATATAGAATAGAATCAAATCTATGGCAAACATCCAGCTTAGCCATATAGAGAGAGATACGGCAACCTCAACTTCACATACTATACATCCCAAGCCCCTCCTCTCTATATTATACAAGACATCCTACCTATAGATCAGAGATATATCTATCTGGGGGCACCTAGATATATATCTATGGGGTGAGCATAGCAAACTCCCCTCTATAGAGAGATATGCACCCCCTCCCTATATATCTATCCACGGTCTATAGATAGAGTTTCATTGGCATTGGCACCCCCTATCTATATAGATCTAATTAATATAGATATAGGATGGTGATTAGATGGACAATGACATAGACTAGACTCTCTCACCATCCCCCTATATATCTATCCACGGTCTATAGATAGAGTTTCATTGGCATTGGCACCCCCTGTCTATATAGATCTAATTAATATAGACTAGATGGACAACCCCTATATGTCACCCTATATATCTATCCACTCCATAGAATATATAAAGAGGGGGGGGGGGGCCAAAACCAAAAAAATAGATATTGATATTTGGCCCAGAGATATGGCCGACGACATTTCTAGGCCAAGGGGGAGGAGGGTCTCGACCTTTCACCTTTCTTTAGGTCAGGTCGAGGAGATCATTTCTCCAATCGCTATTCGGATTTCTCTTCATGAATAACATAATGGATATGGATGCCCAAAGAATAAGGATAGCATAGTGAGAGGATGACGAATCGAATACCAACGATAATACTAATGACCGACCCTCTCTCCAAAATAATCACACACAAAACACCTCTCATTTAAAATAGAGTTCTCATTCTGAATAACACTCCACTCCCCATTCCCCACTCCCCACTCCATATAGAGTTGAGTTGATGAGCCTACCAAGACTAGATAGAGTCCCCATTTGTGTAGTCACCACCTCCTGTATGAAGATCTATTTATGTAGCTACAGTCATGCTTCCCCATGACAAAATAAAATATTTTATTTTGTCACCAATTTAATCTATACCATTGGATTTGAGTCATTGTAAAAGTACCATTGGATGCCCCCAATATAATACAGTGCAGTGATTCCCCATTCCAGTTACCATTCATGTGATTGCCATTCATTCTAGGGGTAGATTGTTGAATGGTGCATTGGATTCAATCTCCTCTGAATAAGGGTAGACCGAATCTCTGGGTAGATCGATGTATTTTGTGGTGTGGATCCTATCCCACAATCTATTTCTTATTCTGTCCTACTATTCCATCCTACTGTCCTATCCCACTCTTATTCTATCTTAGGGTAGGGCCCCTCAAGATAGGGTTTTTTTGGCCCTTCCCCCCTCCCCCCCCTTTATATAAACAGAGTTAGATAGAGTTAGAGGGCAGCCTCTATATAAACTAAACTCTATCTAACTCCCATATATATATATATATATAGATCTCGGGACCTACTATTCCCACTCCTATTCTGTCCCACCCCTCGACCTGATCCGTGTTAGTGTCGCATAAATCCACATCAATCCAAGTTGGGTTGGTCTACCATCGACTCGACATACTATGTGGCGAACACAGAGTGAACAAGAATCGGTGGGCATGTGTAGTGTATTCCATGAGGGGGGCTCTTCCTCTTGTCATGAGGGGGCCTCTCCCTCTTAGAATGGTGAACTGAATAGATATATTATAGATTGGGTGCGAATTGGGGATTTATGTATTTTTGAACCAAAATTCGATTTCGATGCAACTTATCCTTCTAGAGCTGACGTAATAAACTATGCAAGCCTCCTGAGGGAGCCAATAGGAATCCTATTCGAATGCAAAGAATAAAAGGTGGTTTCATCATGGTGGTATACTAGTCGCCTATTTTGAAACCTCCAGTTCCAATTAGAGCATATAGATTTGTCAATGGATTTGTATGTATAGCCACTTTAGTTGTGCTCATCATTTCTCGAATGGAGAGAGAGTATCTCTTTTTTGGGAACATTGTCAACCAAAAACTCTTATGTCTGTGATTCCCTATATATGGATAGGCCCATCATGATCTCATAGCATAAAATGATCTAGGATCCGGTTTTGGCAACATCTCGATCATGGCATGAAGTGATTCATTATTCATATGTAATCACAAGAGTGAACCTAATTTCAGTTTATAGATCATCAAATTCCCACAAATGGAATGAAAAGTGGGTCCATGTAGAGAATCAAGACCCCTCAAGCAACAATGTTCCTTCCCCATATGGAGTTTAGAAACCAAAGGCAATCATTGGGTAAATTGTATCTTTCTCGTGTTAGACAAGATGACACCTATAATGGAAATGTGAACTCCATGTGAAAGATTCATATCCATTGGAGCTTTTTGATAGTGATCGATGAAATCTACTCTATGGTGGTGGGGGGGAATAGTATATAGATAGAGATAGAGTTTATTGGTATTGGCACCCCCGCCCCATATAAACTAAACTAAACCAAACTAACTATAGATGGAGTAGCGAATAATTATCCATCTGGCTGAGGAGATGACTGAGATTTAGAGGATAGGCCTTATCTATTATTTGGGATTCCTAGGTCCCCCTATTTGAACTATGGGAGCATGCCGAGGTCCCCCTAGATCATGGTGGGAGCTGGGATAGGCCCTATGTCTACTCTGGGATTCTTAGGATAGGAAGCAGATGTAGAGGATACGGATGGGGATAATCCTCTTCCAAGGAGGAGAATTAGAGGATCTAAAGAGGATAGGCCCTATCTCTACTCTGGGATGCCCTATATACCTATATGTCTAGCCCTATATATCTATATGGCATGCCGAGGAGATGCCTATATATCTATCTGGAGATTTCGAGGGCTAGAGATCTAATCTATATATAGGGGATTCTAAGGTCTAGTCAAGCCCTATATATTTATATGGCATTCTGAGGGCCCTATATGGATATCCATACCCCCACCCAATTCTATTACATTGGGATAGTCGGAGCCATATCTATATATAGGGGAGGGATAAGAGGAGATTCATAGGGATAGTCATAGATGAAGGATCTAATCTAGTCATATTTATGTTTGGTCATCGATTCCCTGGTCAGCCCTATATATCCATCTAACCTAGGATAGGCCCTATCTCTACTCTGGGATTTGCAGGGCCCTATATATATATATATCTGGTGAGCATGCCGAGGTCAGGCCCTATTTCTTATCTGGGATTCCCAGGTCCCCCTATCTGAATTAGAATTATGGGAGCATGCTGAGGTCAGGCCCTATCTATTCTCTGGGATGCCTATATATCTATTTTGGGATATAGATGGAGATGTCTATATATCTATTTTACCAAAAAACCTCTATATATTAGTCGAGCATGCTGAGGTCAGGCCCTATCTATTCTCTGGGATTCCTAGGGATAGCCCTATCTATTATCTGGGATTCCTAGTCACCCCAACCCACTCTCCCCATATAGATAGATAGATAGATATATAGATATATAGGGAGGGGGAGGGCCCCCCAGAAACATATATATAATAGAGGGCCCCATGCCTATATATCTATTCTGGGCCGTATAGATAGATAGATAGATAGATTGGACCTGATCAATAGATTTTACCCCAGTTGCTAAGATTAGATAGGGCTACTGTTCTCTCTATCTATCCATACCGGTTGCTACTGTTCTCTCTGGGGGGTTGGTTGGCCCTATAGAGTTGGGCTATCTAAGACGGGCCATCCAACCCAATTGCTAGTATACCCACCACAACCCGGTTGCTAGTTGCTAAGAGATAGAGATAGAGATAGAGATAGAGATAAAGATAGAGATAGAGATAGAGATAGAGATAGAGATAGAGATAGAGATAGAGATAGAGATAGATCCCATATAGAACCATATATATATAGACTAAACCTAAACAATAGAGTAGCATAGCAACTGGGATGGTGAGGGGGTATATGCAACCAGGGTCCATCTATTCTATATCTATGCCAGTTGCTCCACTCTCTAATCTATGCCAGGTCCTAGAGAGATATATAGGTAGAAACTGGGAAGCATATATCTATATAGATCTATAAAGTGGATGGATAGAGATAGTGGCGCAACCCAGTTGAGCCCCTATCTATCTATCTATCTATCTATCTATCTATCTATCTATATATCTATCTATCTATCTATCTATCTATCTATCTATCTATCTATCTATCTATCTATCTATCTATCTATCTATCTATCTATCTATCTATCTATCTATCTATCTATCTATCTATCTATCTATCTTAGATTATTAATTTAATTAGAGTGAGTAGAGATAGGGGCCCTCACCCCAGTCTACCCTCACTTGGGTCAGGTCTATGTTCATTCACCTCTTTTTGGCTCTTCCATCCTATCCGAAGCACAAGACTATCTATGCTACTTTCATTCTTCCATACCCTACCCACTAGATAGTATGCAGGCCCCCCACTCACTCTAGTCTTTAGTCTATAGGGTGATTCGAGACCAAATAGATATATATATATATATATATATATATATATATATATATATATATATATATATATATATATATATATATATATATATATATATATATATATATATATATATATATATATATATATATATGGATTGGATGGCTTCTTCCATGAGTGGAGGAGGAAGAACTGCATGACTCCAATATATATATGGAGGGCCCTCCCATATATATATTATATATAGATATATATAGATTCCGTATTGATGGTGGAGCATGTGAGAGATAGATGGTCTTCTAAATGCTAGGTAAGAATGGAATGGTATTGGATGGCATTGAAAATATCCCTAGCATCATTCATGGTATGTGAAACTATCCTCAACCTATCTATTTGATCTAGAATGGAACTGTACGGATAGGTGGAGCGAAGCGGCCTCGCGATGACTGGCTCACGATAGTGGAATGAAAGGATCCCCAACATGAAGCATTTTTAGGGAGTAGCCTTCTTCAGACATTAGTGAGGGAGCCATTGGAAGGTGACTAGAACACCAAAAATGAAGACCTCCTAAGCTAATGATAGAGGCGAAAAGACCTTCCAGCTGAGTCCCATTGATTGATCATAACGATATCATGGAAATGTAGCACAGACCCAGATATATAAGAATAGAAAGAAAATCACCTTGATACTAAACCAGATCGATCCTGGGATCTTCTTAAATATGGGAAGATCTAGGATAGGTAGCTGACCTCCTGGAAAGAGAAATGTACATGGATTGGGTGAGTAAGGATACAGCTCTATGGACCACTCATCAGGCCTGATAGGTGGTGGTATCACACCCTTCTCAAAGGAACTGTACATGACACTCTCACATCATACAGCTCCATCCTAGGGGTATCCCTCTATTCTTCTCATTGTTGCCTTAGCTTAGGGATCAAAGTCTCTCTCTGATCTCAAGAAAGCCACCCTACCATCCCCCACTCCTCGATCAGCACATCGATCCAAGATTTGGCACCTCACCCTGATCGGGTCGAGGAAACATCAGGGGAGAGATCCCAGCACCATTAGACCCCAGGAAAGGCCCCATCTAGATTATATATGGTAACATGAATGGATAGAGTGAAGACATGGATGGTAGGGACACCGATAGCCAGGGGAGAAACTCAAGAACTGATGAATATGGGGCATGACATCATGGACCAAGGAGTAGTTCTCTGTTTATTCCCTTTCCCTTGCATCCAGAACTCTCGTACAAGTGGTGAGGATACTAATACTACTAAACAATAAATGGGAACATCCCTATATCTATATCTATAGATGGGGACAAAATTTTTCTTTTATGATAATGGGTGGGGAACAGTAAATGAGTAAATGGGGTCGATTCTGTACCAACGAATGGTGGGGGAGGAAAATTCTAGAGCCATATCTAGAATCTATAATCTCAATCTCTATATAGGGGGGTGGGGGGGCAGGGGGCATCTAGTTAGCACCCCCTAAAAACCTATAGGTGACAGGGAGAAGGCCCCTAACCCAAATCTATTTAGGGGATAGGGGCCCCTAGAGTGGGATGCCCCCCCATAGTATAGAGATAGAGATAGAGTTTCCTTGGCATTGGCACAGTATATAGATAGAGATAGAGTTTATTGGCACTGGCATTGGCACCCCAAAAATGAAATGTAAATGAGAGAGGGGGGAGATAGGGAGATAGGGGACTTGACCAATGGAGAGGTTGCTCGACCGAGATAGACTCGACCACTAGACAATAGGATGAATCGATCAGACTCTAGTCTTTATTACATACGTGATAAACATAAACACTAATGTAACTGAACTCTAGTTAGTGATCCATGAACCATAAGACAAGTGAACACCCTCTATTGAATTATCTGAACCACTGAGTGAACCATACAATAGGGATTGACTGATTGAGAAACATCTAGCCTCATGACCATTGCATTATAGCTAGAGGGCCTTTGATATACCATTGAAGAAATAGACGGCTGATCTGATTCAATGCTCTGATCATAACCAGTCATGCTGATCGACATGATGTAGGGAGATCGAGGTCATCCATGCACTTGACCAAAAAACATGGCTCTTGATGGGAATCCCCATAGTGGATAGATAAGGGGCCCTCTCCCTATTTAGTTGTCATTTAAACCCCCTATATCCCTATCTAACTAAACTAGTCTGGGTAAACCCTATTCTATTCAAGATGAAATCTAAATTCAATCCCCCTTATCTAATATATAGCTAATCTAACTTTGCATACCATGAATGATTCCTTGTGACATGTAATGGAAATCGAGTCCCCATATCTATCTAGTTAGAGGGGGGTCGAAGGTGACTATCTAGAGTCAGTAAAACAACTCCATTTGGTCAATTGCTTCCTTTCCAATTTTGATAGATTCCAAGGGAATGCCATGGGAGAAGAATCAGAGGTGTTCCCAATCATCTTCCATCAGTGATAATCAGTCATAGCAACAATCAGTCACATCAACAATCAAATCTTAGATCGGATATTGATTGGGTATCGAGGTGTCCCTATGTCTAATATCTGATAGAGTAATCATCTTCTACTGGGAAAAGTCCAAACATGGGGATTCTGGGCATCATAATAAAAGGAAGTCCTATCTAGGCATGATTGGGAGAGTCAATAGGCCAGTTGAGCATTCCAATCAATAGAGGTGGTCTCGAGTCTGAGCGCTATGATCTCCATCTCCCCCATCTCCCTATTGATAGGTATAGGTCCCCCATTGATGGGTGTCACTAGTTGATCTACGACAGGTCTGGATCTCTCCCCAGAAGAACCTTCCACACCAGTGTATATAGAGTCTAGTCGTAAGTCGCATGCCCTATATCTATATAATAACCAACCATATCACTTCACTAGTCACATGAATATATATGGGTAAGAGAAAGAAAGTGGTACCAGTCACCGTATCTATATATAGGGGCTCACTCAACCCCATAGTTAGAGTTTAGTTTGGTTTAGTTTAGTTTAGTTTAGTTTATATAGAGGGTCCCCTCTAACTCGAGACATATATATAGAGAGGGGGGCCCCTCTAACTCTATCTAACCCCATATATAGAGAGGGTGGCCAAAGATAGAGTTTTTTTGGCAACCATATAAGGTTGATTGAATGGGCCCTATCTTGAGAGATATTGGCTCTATCTATCACTATGAGGGGGAATCATTGCTTTTGATCTTGCCATATCTTGATCTATCTTGCCATATCCCCCATCTATCAATCATATACATAGTGATAAGATATAGTTCTAGTTATAGTTATATATAGAGGGGAGGGAGGGGAGGGAGGGGAGGGCCAAAAGAACTAGACCTTATATAGAGAGAGCCCCCCTATATAGATCTACTAGATATTTAGAGGGCCACCCCCAATAGATAGAGCCATTTAAACTAACTCCCACATATATATATATATATATATATATATATATATATATATATATATATATATATATATATATATATATATATATATATATATATAGGGAACTTAACTTTATATGGTTGGGTTGCCCCCCCAAGCCCTATCTATCCCATCTATATATAGAGGGGGTTAGATCTATCTAAGGGGGGCCCTCCCCCCCTCTATATTAGATTGATTAATTGATTGATTGATTAAAAATAGACAGTTGCCCCCCCTCTCTCCCCCCTCTTTTGTAAAGACAATAGAGAATGGTTTACTTGGCAACAACTTTAAAACAAATACCACCTAATAAATTTAGATGCAGAGGTTATTGTAGAAATTCAAGGTTCCATACGTATATATGTGTGTGTGTATATATATATCTGTATATACATACATATATATATATACATATATATATATATATATATATATATATATATATATATATATATATATATATACACACACATACATATATATACATACACACACACATATGTATATGTATATATATACATACATATGTACATATATATGTATATGTATATGTATGTATATGTATATGTATATATATATGTATATGTATATGTATATGTGTGTATATATATATATATATATATATATATATACATACATACATACATATATAAGTATATATATGTATGTGTATATATATGTATATATATATATATATATATATACATACATACATACATACATACATATATATATATATATATATATATATATATATATATATATATATATATATATATATATATATATATACATATATGTATATGTGTGTGTGTGTGTGTGTGTGTGTGTGTGTGTGTAATTTTTATTTTCATCCATTTCTCAAGTTATATTCATTTGGGTATTCACTGCATTCAAAAGACACACACTTACTTTGCATTTTAGGGAGAATCAACATTGGTGGAAACCCCAAATAGATACCCCATTTTTTGAAAAATATGGTCTAGTTAATAAAGATTAACTATTTTTAATTTTGTATACATTGAAATTTAATCAATAAATGGTTAACAATGCTTGTCCTTGACATATTTACATAACTTACCCAATTTGACACTCTGATAACTTGAAATATATAAAGAAAGCCTTAAAAGTATTTTAAATATTAATAACATATTCTAGACATCCATATTTATCCATATTCAATAGATTTTGTATTGTCACTCTTATTTCATAAGCCTTTATCATTTTAGAAAAACTCTGCACTAGGTAAATAGGGGTGCACTATGCACCTATCCAATAGTGCAAACTTGTCTCCCACATTCTAACAACTATATTTTAAAAATGACACACTTCCTAATGAATTTCATGCATATCAATATGATGGTTATTGAAAATACCTAGAATATATTTTTATAAAATCACATTAAGGGTTACACTTGAAAGTACCTAGCACTCTCTTACAAGGCACCTATATTTCTAATTTCAAAAGCATAGGTTTTATAAGTAAATATCCTTATTGTAATTCTAATACAATTTTATAGTCTTTGGCCAAGTCTAAAATTGTTTATTATAGGTTGAGGGCACCCCTTGTCAATCATTATATTAACATTTTCTAATTGCATTCATATTATATTCCTTAAAGGGAGAACTACATTGGCCTGAGGCCTTTTGGGATATGTAGGCAACACTTAGTCAAAAAAGGGTTTTTTGAGGATTTTTTGACCATTCCCACTTCTCCCATTTTCCCCCTTTTTAATTTGATATCCTTTTGTGTGTTTGTATAAGATCATGATTATGATTTATATGTATTTTATGCATTAATCCAGGCTCTACATAGATCTATGTTTCATAAAAATGTGAGAAAAAAACCTATATTTTAATATCCAATGCACAACCTAACATGACAAAACCATTATAAAAATAAAAAATGCACTTCATTCCTATTCACCCCTATAGACTTATCTTAGCAGACAACAAGCCACTATTTTTCAATACATATATCTTTTTAGGTCTTTTTAGATAGTCAATTTGTAGAAAGTTAGTATAGTCTAAAATAAATAATATTCAAGGACAACTCTCTAACCATAACCCTAGTTTTTATTTTTAGCAAAATTATAAAGTTTTAAAATTCTATGGATCTCTACATTTTACTTTATATCATCCTAGATCAGATTTCAATAATTTATATTTCCATTTAGAGTTAATTATATTTCATAATTAATTCTAGTGTAAACATTTTGGTGAACCTGCTATAGTTAGAACACTTCTTGTTTCTTATTATTTTTTAGCTTAGGGTTTCACTTTAACTCTATAAATTATTGACATTGAAATAATATAGTATTCAATATTAGATACTATCTATAACATAAAAATTCAACTTTTTCAACTTTATCATAGTCTGAAATTGAAATTTTTTATCGAGTCACCTTAGATAAATAATGATACAGAGGCCCTTACTTTTTACTTGAGGTTTAATTGTGTTTTTTTCTATTCAAAAATATTTTACCTTTCTTTTAATTTATTTTTATTTTTATTTACATATTTTAGAAACTATAGCAATTTTAAAATTATTTAGTGATTGTCATGAAGGGATACATGGTGTTATGTTTATATATATCATGGTGTGAGGGGTTGTACTTCAATATTGATATCCATTTTACAATAATAAACATTGAATTTAGTTTACCCATACCTCATGATATATTGAAAACACCTAGGATCCCATTAGTTACACCAATAGGAGCTATTTTTATTCATTTGATTTATGAGCATGAACATATTTAAATTTCTTCACCTATTTATGAGCATGAATATATTTTAGTTTCTACATTTATATTTAAACATAATACAATTACACATGATCATGATCACTTGGATAGAAAAAAAAGATACCTACTCTTAAGCAAAAAGTGGCACATAACACATGGTCTTTATCTAATATAACATCATAGGTTATTCAAAAGGATCTTACATAGGTACAGGTTTTTACATCATCTACTCCCATACATGAGGTTATAAGTTTAGACATATATGAGCAATGATTTAGAGGCTTACTTTATAGTATATGGTTGTTCTTAAGATTCAAAAGCTTTTACACTTGACACTTATTATTTTTCTCAATAGCTTGCTCCTTATTACAAGGATTTGGATACACATATGAACATCTTATTGATGAGATAATTGGCTGGGCACATTCTATCATTCCCTCCCAACATGATAGTTGGGCCAACACCCTTGATTAGCTTCCTTGAATAGTACCTAATTGTACATAGCTTGTTTTATTTTTAATTTTGTTTCTTATTATTCTACAACTAGTCCAATTTTATTCTATTTCTTAGCTCGATCTTTAATTTTGGGGCACTTGTTCTATTGTTTGATTCACCCCAATTTGAACAACCCAAAATAATTACCTTACTAATATTTTAATTCACATACTTCATGGAAACTCATTTACTCATTATTTTACATCTATACTTTCATGATCACATATATGTACTTTTACATTAGGTCACATGGCCATGCTTTCCATATTTTCTACACTACATATAAATCTACACTAGGAGCATTTCATTTGCCTTCATTGTTACCATACTTTGACTTAAAATATTTTTGAGGGTTGTTCGAATCTCCTCATCTTTTTTCTATTTTTAAAAACCTTGTTGCTTACCTTGTTTTTCAAAGTTTTTTCAACTTTCACTTATGCATATTTTAATTTACAAATATGAAAAAAATATAAAAACATTCATATATTTTAAAAATTATAAAAAATAAATAAATTTCCAAAATTTAAAATTAGGACCTATAATCATATTCTCATGTTTTTGGATTATATCATTGAATATGTCATCTATATTTATGTTTAGTATATAACATATTTCATTACATTTTCAATACACAAGGATCATCACAAGTATATGAGTTTAAAACATGACATATTTTTACAGAACCAAAAAATAATAATGCTTAAACAAAGCTATCCTAATTGTAAATTTATGTATACAATAAATCTAGACAAAGTAATATGAAATAGATAACAATTAACTATGCACATGTCCTCCTACTATAGACATATCCCTTTAGATTTTAAATCTCTATTTCTGAATGCAACATAGTCACAAGGGCCTATTACATAGTTTTTTTAATCATAAAACATAACATATATTCATATATCAGTCAAATTTCAATCCAAGACATACTTTTACATGGTTTTGATGTTGATCTATATAACCTTGCTCAGTTAGAGGCATTTCATCATTATATAAAAACACTTTTACATCTTTTATTTATCCACAACCTTTTTTCCATGTTGAGTTAAAATAAAAATAAATGTCTAATTATTCATTCATAATTTAAATGTGTCATGATGAATATACTATTTTATAACATGATCATAAATGTATATGATCAAAATATGCTATCTTCATTTGTTATATATGCTTACTTCATTACATAACATGATTAAACTTACCTACTTATTGAATGTGGTCCTTGGCCTTATGTATCTTCCCCATGCACCATATTTCTTGTATGAAATCATCATTCCATGTATGTGTGGAGTTCAAAACTTATATGTTTGTTCAAAATTTAAATTTCCCTTGTATTCCTACTTTGGGACTTATATGTGACATTTATGCAAAATTTATAACTTTATGTGATATTTTACATGTCCCTTATATGCAACATTTAGACCTTCTTGTGTGACATTATGTGTTTTTTATTAAATGTTCATTGTTGGATACTATGGTTCCATGATTATTATCATGCACTACTTTGTATCTATTACATATATCTATAATGCCATGATACAATTTATGCACATACTACTTATGTGCTTCAATGCTTCATTTTTTGAAAAATACTATGTTTAAAATAAATATTCAGTACTTAAAATTTATTTACATGATTTATACACTAATTCAATGTTATATTTAAATTAAATGATACTCAAAAATATATAAGCTCTTCATATGATTCAATGTTACATCTATAAGATTCCAATAAAATTCAAGTATGCAAAATATTATTACATAATGATGTATTTCAAAAATACTATCAATTTTTATTTTGGGACAAGAAAATTTTAAAGGCAATTTCCATAATATCAAAATGAGGCATCATAATGGGCTTATCTCTAAGATTTCACAAGAAAAAAATCCAGATTTGATAGTTTATAATAAGAAAAAATAGAATTTTTTAGATTATAGGGGTATTCGGATTTATTATGAATTCCAATCTTACAACTATTCAAGCATAGATACATTTATGCAAATATAGTTACAATATCTCATATAATTTTTTAAAGATCAAACTTAAACTATATAAAATAAAGGGGGCATACTATACATTCATGACCAAGCTACTACTTTGAAAAATTCAAATTCTCTTTTTCAAAGTTTCAGGAAGTTACAATTGAAATATAGATCCATCTAAAACAATGTGATTCACCTTTTGAAAGTGGATCACATTTGATCTTAATGATGCTCCATGTCTTGGTTTCACTTTATCAATCCATGTACTAGTTCCTACCTCTTATTTTTAGTTCAACATGTGAGCTTCCTGAGAACTTAGTGATGCTCAACATTTTGGTTACACTTTAGCAAACCATTTTTTTGGTTCCCATATCTTCAATAATTACAAAGTAATATATGAGGGTTAGATCATACAATATTTATAACTTAAGAATATTTAATGTTTATTCAAATTGATACTTGATCACTCTCAATTTTACATATGTTCAACACTTCTCCACATGCCTCAACAAGGGGGAATGCACATCTCCATGATAACAACAAAGTGTGTATACACACTCAAGTTTGAATTTAATTTACTCTATTAATTTTATGAATCACTAAAATAAATGGGCAGAAAATGTAGACACTTAAATTTAATCAATAAATTATTGATAATGCTTTTCCTTGACATATTCGGCTTGCTTGTCTAAGTTTCCATTTTGATAACCTACAATCTCTAAATAAATCCTTAAAGTTTTTAAATTATTAATAACATATTATAGGCTTCCATATTAATACCTATTCAGTAGATACTTTAGTGTCACACTTGTTTTAGAATCCTTTGTCCTTTTAGGACAAGTCCACATTAAGTAGACAAGGGTGCACTATGTACCTATCTAGTAGTGTACTTGTCTCCTGCACTCTAATGCCTATATTTTAAAATGACATGCTTATTAATGAATTTTCCACACATATAAATAGTTTGGTTATTAGAAACATATGACATATTTCTCTATAAAATCACATCAAGGGTCACATTTGAAATTACTTATAACTCTCTTAAAAGGAACCTGTTTAGATTTTAACAGCATCTATTTTCTTAGTAAATATTCCTATTACAATTCTACTATAATTTTATAGTCTTTGGCCAAGTATAACATTGTTTATTACAGGTTGAGGAAATCCCTTATTAAATTTTTTAATAAAATTTACTAATGACATTCTTGTGATCTTCCCTAAAGGGATAACTACATCATCCTGGGAACATTTGGGCTATGCATGCAACAACCAATCAACAAGGGGTTTTATAAGAATAATTCAACTATTCCCACTTCCCCCATTTCCCCCATTTTACATTTGATATCATTTTGTGTGTTTTTTCAAGATTAGGGTTATAATTTTATAGATCTTCCATGTATTAATTCATGCTCCACATAGAGACAAGTCACATATCAATGTAGGCAAACAAACCGAAATGTTTAGATCTAGTACATAACTTGATAGGATAAACCCATAATAGATAAATAAAAACACATTAAACCCCTATTCACCTCCTATAGAATTTTCTTAGTAAATAATGAACCATTATTTTCTAATAAATCTATTTTTTTAGGTCTTTTTAGACAATCACAGTTCATAGAAAGTCAATATAGTATAAAATAAATCATTTTCAAGGATAATTATCTAAACCTAACCCTAATTTCTATTTGAGAAAATTTAAATTTTTTGTGGATCTTTGTATTTTACTATATTTTTTTGTATAAATCATCTTAGATCAAATTTCAATAGTTTACATTTCTATTTAGAGTTAATTATATGAAATAAATTATTTTCAAGGATAATAATTTAACCCTAATCCTAATTTCTATTTGATAAAATTTAATTTTTTTGTGGATCTTTGTATTTTAATATATTTTGTTGTATACATCATCCTAGATCAAATTTAAATAGTTTAAATTTATATTTAGAGTTAATTATAATTCATAATTAATTATAGTATAAAATTTTTTTATCAAAATTCTTTAATAAATTGACATTCGAGCATTTATATCATGGTTTTGATGAATGCCTTTGTCTATGGGCTGGGCATTTTCATATCTTGGTATTAAAGTGGCAATGTTCACTTAGATATAGAGTAATTATATAAATAAACCCTATTTTACATTAGGTTTTGGTGTTTATCAATATGAGGGTGGATTGTTGAGCTCTCAACTCTTCTATTTCTTTCAATTATTAGTCTTAGTCTCATTGGAGATGGTGGCTTAGAACCCTTCCAATCAAGGAAATGGTGTGAATGGATTTTTTTTTGATTTAATATGAACATTTCAACATATTTTATCATTATGAGACCTATTTTTATCACCTTGAGACAAACTACTTCAATTGGATTGAAAATTACATTAATTTCGTATCTTGAAGAACTTATGAAGGTGCTTCTAGACTTTTGAATGATTTATTTTTTAGTATAAGTTGTATCCATATGGTATAGATGGTAGACTATGGAAATATATATTTTTTCATTCATGGAATGTTTTTGGAATCTAATTCTTGGTTAACACCTTGCTACCCAAGGGTTAGATTTCTCTTTTATATATTTGGTACTTGGTATCCTTCATATTTTTCCCATTGAGGATGTTCCCTAGGCATTTTTCAATATTTTTTGATGGTATAGAGCCTTACCCTATTTATATTTAGAATAAAAAATTATTAAATTAATAATTTTTTATAAATAGTATAAAATAATTAATCTTATTTTATTAACCCAAAAATCTAACAACTAAAAACTTATCATCTTATTTCCTATAGTATTTTAAAATGAAAAAACAAATGTAAATAAAGGTTTCACATGAAGGACTAGAATTTAAATGAAATTTATTGAATGTTTCAATGTGTCATGTGGAAGGAGTGCATGTATTATCTAGTGAATAAAGGAGAGGATCCACTCATTGGGCACTCTAGGTGAAGGGGTACATATAGCCATGTAAACATCAAATAATTATTAATTATTTTTAATAGCTTATGATTTCTCCATGTCACCTATTTCATTTTTGGAATGTAAACTATATGGAAATATATTTTAAAGATATTTAAATTATAGGGTTTTAAATACAAATAAAAAAGGGAATAGAATGCCAAAACCTTGTGGGATAACACGTTGTTTTGAAAAATATATGCATGTGCATTAGAAGATAGGAAATGCATGGTGACATAATATAATAATTATTTATAGCTTTGCATGCATTAATTTTTTCAAAGGTAAAATAAATAAAAATACAAAGGTGACTATGCGCATCCCATGTACTACATGCATTTCATGACCTTGTGATCTATAGTGAGGCTTCCATGTGTCACTCTATGATTGGGCATAACAAAGGTTATAATCAAACCAAAACTAGAATTATGTGATGGAAGGGAAATAATAAGATGTGAATTGAGATACAAATATATGAATTAGTTATTTAGTAATGATTGAGGAGGAGTGTCAATTAATTGTACGGTCATTTAAAATAGTGAAAATTTTATACTTGTTTTACATTGTGATTACTATAGGCTAAAAAAACTATCACATTAATCTATATATTTAGAAATTAGAAATCATTATAAGCTCATAGAACATGTCAAGATATTTAATAAGTGTGATAAGTGTCTAATAAGATTCCTTTCTTAAAATAATAATCTAATGATTATATTAATAAAAAATAAATGGGCAACACCACATAAAGAAAATTAATTATAATGAAATTAAAATTATAAGACTCAATAACTAATAATAATATAAAATAAAGTTTCAAATAAATAATATCTATTTCAAAACAAACATATAATTATAGAAATAAAATTTGCTTTTAAAGACACCAAGGACTAATCATTTTATTAATCATCCATCGGTTTTCTATTTGCTTCCCTTTGTAAGTTTACATGTATAACTATAAATTTTCATAAATTATGGATACGTCTATGTGTAGACATTGGATTTAAATTAATAAATGCTTGACAATATTGGTCCTTAAAATTTTTACCTTTTTATCCAACTCACCATTCTGATAACCATTTATCTATATGAGAGCCTTCTAAGTCTTGTAATTTATATGAACATTTTAAAGAATTCTCTAATTTATTCCTAAACATCCCTAATCAATAGACACTTCACCACCAATTCATTTTCAGAAGCTTCTATCTAATCTAGACAAGTGTGCACTAGGTAGATAGGGGTGCAATGCACACATGTCCATTAGTGTGGACTTATCTCTTGCACTCCAATGGCTAGTTTATAACTCTCCAATGTCTCACTTGAACCCCATGATCACTCTCTAACACTATCTTTCAAAGTCAATTTCAAATAATTTATCTATTCAACAAAGAGCCCTACTTTAATTTTACCATAATAATACAGTCATTAACCAAGTTAACTTTATTTTATTGTAGTTTGAGGCCATTATTTGTTAAGCATTCTAAAAAAACTTGTTAGTTACATTCATACATTTATAAAATCTTACATATAGGTATAACTATATCAGACTAAGGTTCACACAAACTATGTACACAACACTTAGTCAATAAAGGGTTTTCTAAGTATAAATTGACCATATCCCACTATCCCACTTTATTCCCTTTTTACATTTTTTATTTTTTATTTTTTGTGAAGGCTATGATTTTATCTATTTCAGGTTATCCATGCATCAAATTAAATATCTAACATAAATATTTGACCTAAATAGAGAGGAAACCAACCTCAAACTTTTAGATTCAGTGCACAATCAAGATAATAAAGTCACAGTAGAAGATAATGACACAGTACAACCTTATCCAACTACTATGCACTTATCCCATATATTTTGAAGAAAAGTTTTTAATTGAAACTATGTTTATAGATTTTTAAAATAGTTTTACACATACACAATCATCGAAAACACAATACAAAAAGCATAAATAAGTTTCCAAGGACATCACTCTAACTATAATCCTAATCTATATATTTAATAAAGTAAAAAAACTATAAATTTTGTATATAATTATATATTAATATAGGCTACCTTATTTATGTCTCTTAGATCAGGTTTTAAGTTTACAATACTTTCAAGTTAATTAAATTATTTTATTAATTCTAAGAGTAAACATTTTGGTGTACCTACTTTTAGAATAGAACATTGCTTGATTTGCTTATTGATTTTTGGCTTAGGGTTTCAGTTATTTTTTTTAAATTTATGAAACTAAAAAAATATAGTACTCAACCTTAGATATTATTTATAACATAATTATTTATATTTTTTGGCTTTAGAGTAATTTGACACTGAAAAAGGTTGTCTTTTCACCTTGGATAAATACTGACATAGAGGCTCTTTCTTTCGACTTTAGGTTGAAAGTTTTTGTTGTTCTTTCCAAAAATATTTCACCTTTATTTTTCTATAATTTTAATTATTTTATAGATAGTATTATGGTAGTTTATAATCTCCTAGCTACTATCATTACGTGCTACATTATGTTCTATTTATAGACATTATGGCATGAGGAGCTTGCTTCAATACTCAACCATTTTATAGGGCTAGTCATAGATTTTATGATTCCATTGTAGTACACCAAAAAGTAGTTAAGTTAAAAGTTACTCTTAGCTTACCCTCAAAACTAGTTTTAGTGGGATATGGGTATGGTTTTACCTCCATGGTTAGTACTTTAAAATATTGGCCTGACATTTTCCAATGGATGAAATTTTTTATCTGATAACCTACACATCATCCAAAACCCTTCTAGATCACCCGTACATCCTTGATTTATACTTGACCTATATTATTCGATAATAGTTTTGATTATTTTATTGTATATTATGTTACTTTTCATTATATTTTATGTCTCTAAGGTGTACCACTAGATTAAGTAGTATTACTATTTACCATATGGATCTCCCTTTGGTATCTTCTACACTAGATAATCATGAGGTGGAAGCTTTTATTGAGAATAATATTGATACTATTGATGTTAAATATGATAATGAAAAATAATAACATATTAATTTAAATGAATTTAATTAATTAGATTAAGATCAAGTAAAAGAATTGCCTAGATTTTGTTAAGATCTCTAAAAGTACCCTCATGAGGTGAAAAATATTATTAGCATACTTATCAAATCTAAAGCTGATTATAAAGCTAATTTATCCTCCTCCACTCAACCTTTACCTTTTATAGTATTGAAAACCTCTACCCCCAATGTTACTACTTTTATAATTGAGCATATTCCTATTTATGTACCCCTAGTCATTGTTGCCCCTTATGCTTTGGGAATATCTCATGCATTCCTTTAATTATTTGTGTCCATGCCCACTCATATTACTATACTCTTCCAATTACCACATCAAATATTTCCATTAAGCAAGCCCTTTTTCTTTTTAAATCCAAGTTTACTATCATTGAGAAAACCATTTCACATTTTAGTCCTTCTGTAGATTTTGTTACATTGTTGTATAACCCATTAGCTTCTCAACTTTCATCCTACCCTATTCAAGTTAGATTTGTGGCTCCCAATATTCCTCTTTATGAAGGCGAAGGTGATCTTTAACAAAAATTGAATGCCTTCCATTCAACATGTTTATAATATGTAGATAATGATAGAATGTTAACCAAATTCTTCCTAAAAAGTCTATGGGATTATGATCTTAGGTGGTTTGAGGATATTAATCTAAAATTAGTTATAGATTTAAACTCATTGTGAAATTAGTTTTTGGCACATTTTTCTATCAATATTGGTGATAAATTATCTTATACTCTAATACTAAAGATTATGCAAGATCAAAATGAGATTATTAGTGAATATGTTTTAAGGTACATGACCATGATAGCAAAAATTTCAAATCAAATGGTAGATAATGAACTCCAATACATTTTCACTCAAAGATTGCTTACTCCTCATAAAGAGTATTTCATGTTTGATAATCTTTGATCATTTGATGAGCTATGTCATACACTTAAAGAAAGTGAGGTCAAATTAATTAAATTGAACAAGCTCAAGTATATCTCTAATGTTCCTTCTACATCTACTATCAATTTTTAAGATAAGCCTATTTATAAGGTTAAACCTAATGAGGGTAAAAATGAGGGTAAATTTATAGTTAATGTTATATCTCAAACACAAAAATAACTACAATTAAAAGCTCCACCAAGGAGTAAATTTTCAAGGCTACATTCACCTCTTTATTTTTTATTATGAAATATTATTGGATGTAAACCTTATTAAACTTATTCCACCATATGAAGTAGATCTATTTATACCTCTACCTAAAAGTTTTTAAGGGGATGCATTTTGTGATTATCATATATGTGTTGAGAACTCAAAAAATAGATGTATAAAGCTTAAGAATAAGATAAAATATTTCATTGATGTAAATATTATTGATGTTAGTACACCTATTCAAGAGGCTAAGCCACAAAAAAATGACAATGCAAATCTAAAAATGTATCAAGATCCCTTTATAAATCATGGGGCACAATATAACAAACAAAATTTTGAAGTAAATTATGCATATAATGCCCATCCTCCTCTATATTTAAAAGGGCATCTACATGATAAAATTATTGGTACAATTATGAACAAGGTAACATCTAAACCATATATTACATTTGATGATTCATAAATTATTGATGATAATTCTGATAGACATTCATTAGTCATTAGAATATATATTAGCATACAACCTATACATAGTGTTATTATAGACAATGGATCAAGTTAAGATGTGTGCACTATAACACTTCTACATTCTCTTACTTATTAGAAAAGTATATTCAACATATATCTAGGGTTGTAAAGTAATTTGATAGCCACACACAAGATAATCTTGGACACATAATTTTCCATTGAAAATGGGCCCTCTCATATTGCATTATTATTAATTAGTGTCACCATGCATGTGTTTTTGATATGTTGTTAGGAAGACCTTGGATACAAATAATTAGAGCAATTCCTTCTACAGTCCAAAAATGTCTAAAGTATTTTCATGCTAATCAAGTGGTTATAATTTTAAGAATTCAATATGAATATCCATTGGCACCTATGTTATCTCCTCTTATTCCACAACAATTGGTTAGTACATTTATTGATCAAATTGATAATGAGATAGTTTACACTAATATTTAGGATAATGATTCACATTCAAAGAAGCATACTTCAAAAATATTTTTTACATCTATATATGAGCATGAACATGTTTAAATTTGTTCACCTACTATGATTATGCTGATAGTTTAGTTTTTCCACCTATTATTAAGCATATCAAGATTACACATGAGAATGATCATTTTTCATAGGAAATAATGATATCTACTTCTACATAGGTATAAGTTATTCAAAATCCTCTTACATAGGTATAAGGTATTCAAAAGGCTGATACATAATTATAGGTTATTTAAAATGCTCCTACATAGGCATACTTTGTGGCATTACCTCTTCTTATGCATGAGGATATAGGTTTGGACAAATTTATACACAATGATACAGAGTGTTACTTGATAACATATGGCTCTTCTTTATATTTAGAAACTCCTACACATGGCACTGATTCTATGGCATAAGAGATTGATCCTTATTTTCAATAATTTGGGCACATTTATGAACATCCCATTTATGAGATCATTGGTTTGACATGTTCTCACATTCCATCCTACTCTCATATTTGGTCTTATTCCCTTGATTAGATTTCTTGTATAGTCCATACTTGTACATAGCTTCTTTGCTTCTCATCTTGTTATTGATTATTCTTTTACACCTATTCAAACTTCTATATTTCTAGTTTTAACCTTTCACTTTGTGTGCACTTTCTCCCTTGATTTCTCTAATCTATTATAACAACCCAATGAAATTGTATTACTAAGATTTCAACAATACACATATTTTTATGGCATCACATACATGTTATAACCTATCATATGTAATTTCATGCATACATTTACTTACCTTTACATGAATTCACATGGCTATGCTTTCCATATTTTCAAACATTACATTTACATTGGGGACATACCACATATCTTCCTCCTTGCCATACTTTGCTATAACATATCATTGAGGTTTGTTTGAGTCTTCCCTCCTTTAATTTTTAAAACCATGCTTTATATTACTTTTCATAGCTTTGTATTTCATGCATATTCCTTTCCTTTTAAATAAAATCATATATGATAAAAATATAAAATAAAATAAAATATTTTGTAAAAATAAAAAAATGACCTATAAGAATATTTGTCTATTGCTGAATATATTTTTACTTATGTCATATAGCCTTTTCTATCATTATATAGTATATTTTTAAGGAATATATATTATAAAAAAGTATTATAAATGTGCAATAGGACAAAATATATAGTGAAAAATATTGTCATACAAAAACTAACTACTTTCATTAGAAAATTTTAAATATAGTCTTTTTAGATAAAGTTGTAGTATTTAGATAAAGTCAAACTACACACTTGTCCCTTAATATGTACCTATCCCTATACATATTCACTCTCTATTTCAAATTATAACCTAGTAATAAGGTATTATAGCATAGTTTTTGTACACAAAACAAAATTCACACTCATATATTAGTATAATTTCAAAGCTAAAGCATACCTTCACATGGTTCGATGCTGGTCAATCCTCTCACCTAATAGCCTTAATTAGTTTGGGGCATCACATTATTCTATATGAACACATTATAGGTTTTATCTACTCACAATATTATTTCCAAGTTGATATACAAATGAAAACATATGCTTTAATCATTCATTCTATCTTCACATATGTCTTGGTAAAAACACTACATGTTAAATTGAAGCATATATACATATGATTTACTTATTCTAGCTCATTTATCATATGTTTTTGTTAGATATTAATTTTATTTTCATAGCATGATTTCAAAAATTATTTTATCATTGTATGTGGCCCTTGGCCTTGTGTATGTTTAACATTCACCTTGTTTGTTTGACACAACCATTCCTTTGTGTGTGTGCATGTGTGTGGCCTTCTTGGAATTTTGTGCCTTATGTAAAATGTTAATTTACGTTGTATTCATCATTTATTAACAATATGAAACATTTATTAAATATTTATATATTCTTTTCAGTCTTATATGTCCCTTGTATTATAACAAATTGTGTGTCTTTGCCTGAATGTTTTATTTTTAGCTACTATAGTGCCATGATTCTTACCATGCACTACTATGTACATAATTATCTATCTATGATGACATGATATATATCATGCACAATATTATCTATGTGTTTCAATGCTTCAAATTCTCAAATATAAGATTATAATACATATTCAACTCTTGTAAGTTATTTACAATGCTTCATTTTCACTATTATATTGATATATCAAACTTGTTTGATGAAATAAAATCTATAAGTTCTTAAAATGATTCAATTATTACATCTATATGCTTTCAATATAAATTAATATTACATAATTTATCTATCTTTCACAAATGATCTCACTTTTTATTTTGAGATAAGTGATTTTTTAGGCAATCTCCATCATCTCAAAATGGGGGCATCACAATGGGACTTTTCAAGTAATACATTTTCAATTTTGATAACTTAAAACATGAAAAGTTCATATTTTTTATATTATGGGGGGAGTTAGACTAGCCTATGTTTTCCATTCATGCAATTACTTGAGCATAAATACACTTGTGCAAAGATAGTACAAGGCTTCAAACAATTTTACAAGTATTAGATTAAGCATTATATGTGGTACATGGGTCATGACATAGATTCAAGAACAAGCTACTATTTTGTAAAAATCAGATTTCTCCTTTTACAAGTATCAAGTATCAAATAATTTTACAAATTTACTATCTAAATATAGATCCATCTATAATAGTATGATTCTCTTTTACAAGTGGAACATGTTTGAGTTTAGTGATTTTCCACATCTTGGTTATAATTTAGTAAGCCATCTACTAGCTCCCACCTCTTCTATTTCAATTTATCAAGTGGACCACATGAGAGGTTAGTGATGCTCAGTGTTTTTCTTGCACTTTAGTGAACCACATTATTGGTTCCCATCTCTTTTTACATTTTTAAACTAATTTATGAGGGTTGGAATATGCATATTTCAAACTCAAACATCTATATTGATTATTAAAAATTAGACTTGATCACTCTCAATTCAACACTTCTAAATGTTCCTCAACAAGGGGGCATGTACATATCCATGTCAAAGTTAAATTGTGTTCACGCTCTCAAGAATCACATTTAATTTATTCTATTAATTTATGCAACACTATAATAAAGGGGGGTAACTATAAAACTTAAAATTAAATCAATAAATGCTTAATAATACTAGTCCTTGACATTTTTACATTGCTTGGCCAACTCACCATTTTGATAACCATTTATCTATATGAGATCCTCCCAAGTCTTGAAGTTTATATGAACATATTCTAAACTTACCTAGTTTATTACTAAACATCCCTAGTCAATAGACACTTCATTTTTAGCTCAATTTTAGAAGCCTCTATCCAATCTGGACAAGTACACACTAGGTAGGGTCACATTATGCACCTATCCACTAGTACAAACTTATCTCCCACACTTCAAAGACTATTTTTTCAAAATGACACCCTTCATACTGGCTCTCTAATGCAATTTATAAGTTTAGTTATAAAAAATAATTAAATTTTTCTCCTATAAGATCTAATAAAGTGTCTCACTTGAACCACCCCCTTTAACACTCTCTTTTAAAGGAAATTCTAAAAGCATTTATCTATTCAAAAAATATCCCTACTATAATTATGATATAGTAATACAATCATTGGCCAAGTTAACATTATTTTCTTGTAGGTTGAGGCCATCCATTGTCAAATATTTAATAAAAATTTCTAGTTGCATTCATTATATTTATATGATCTTCCCGATAGGGATAACTAAATCAGCATAAGATCCACACAAACTATGTATAAAACAATTAGTCAACAAAGGGGTTTTTTGAGGATAACTTAGCCATATTCATTTCATAGTTTTTCCCCTTTTACATTTAATATTATTTATTCCTTGTGTAGGCTAGGGTTTTATCTCTTTTATTTATCTGGGTGTTAAATTAGAGATCTCATACAAATATTTGACCTAAAAATAGAGGTGAAAAACCTCAAAATTTCATACTTAGTGCACAATCAACATAGACAAAGTCAAAATAGATGACAATCGTGCACTATGACCATATCTAGATAATGCACATTTATCCCAATATATAGTGAAGAAAAGTTTTTAATTGACACTATGTTTATAGGTTTTATTAAATAATTTTAAACAACCATAGTTAGTGAAAGCACAATACAAAAATCATAAATTAGCTTGTGAGGACATCTCTCTAACCCTAACCCTAATTTACATATTTATCAATTTATAAATTCTATAAATTATGTTTATCATTGTATTTATAGTAGGTTTCCTTATTTATCTTCATAGATAATATTTGAAGTTTATAATAGTTTAGAGTTAATTAAATCACTTTATTAATTCTAAGGGTAAATACTATGATTTTCCTATCAAAACATTGTTGAGGATTTGCTATGAGTAGTGCATGGTGATGCACATAACCTTGAAGGAAAACCTTGATTGTTTTATTTTTTTCACATGTTATGCTACATGAGTAATAAAATCAATAAATTTTTTATTGTATTCTTTATTAGCATGAGTCATATTTATT
The DNA here is from genome assembly GCA_037957365.1 of Torreya grandis. Classification (NCBI taxonomy): domain Eukaryota; kingdom Viridiplantae; phylum Streptophyta; class Pinopsida; order Cupressales; family Taxaceae; genus Torreya; species Torreya grandis. The sequence continues at coordinate 209,164 of JARHVA010002541.1, read as the reverse complement.
TTAAATTAATCCACTAAACTGATAAAAAATAATTGTAAATTACACAAAGGTTATTATATTATCATGTAGTGTGAATAATCTTGGCATATAAGCCTCTTTGAAAATATCTATAATATCTTATTAAAATCTAATGAGCAGTGTCATTGCAACATTCACATTCACTAAGGTCTCTTACATATAAGTCTAGTTATTAGTCATTAAACTTTATCAAAGATTTATATTATGCATTGTTATTAGTTAAGATTAAAAATCATGGCTCTCCTAAGTACATGAAAAATTATATCAAACTTCTCAATATTGACAATCTTCGTAAAATAGTTTTGAATATTTTATAACATAAGTTCATTCTTAATCTTAGCTTTGTAGATCTCATTTAGATAAATGAAAGGTGAATTCATTAAAATATCAACCTCGTTAATTATAGTATCTTGGGACCTTAATTATGGATACATATTCTAATATTCTAACTTTATTTATCAATTCTAATTAATACTTAAGATTTTTCACTGTGATCTTAAAAAGTGTCAATCATTATTTTGTTGTGTGATCACAAATGCACACATTCCAAAAAATATATTAACTTGTGTTTTATGCTAAATGGGCTCAATAGATAAAACACACTAATAAAACAAAACTATTTGAATGTAATATGCCAATATTCATAATTCAACAATATATAACAAATAAGGGAATTTACCTATTCCACCATATGTAATAAATAAATTAAAGTACTATATAATCAAGGGGTAAAGATAATGTATCTTGTTATGAATTTTGTCTTGGACTATGGTAGTGATTGAAAATCATCTCAAGATGGTGATCAATCTTGGTTTTTTATTCATTTATTTTTTTACTATTTTTTCCTCTTGGATGCTTTCATCAGGTCCTTGACACTAGCATCAATATAGGCATCTAGATTCATCATAGGTGTCTAATATATAATAAATATAGTAATGCAATCAAAAATTAACTAAATATAAACTACCATTTGTAGGTATATTTTATCCTTAAGAATGCATCAAAATGTGCATGGAGTCTGGAAAATAATCAAAACCCTGGATATCTTTCGATTAGCCTCTTATAACTTGGTAAAAAGGGGTTAATATTTGATTAAAGATAACCATAACAACCACTATTATTGCTAAGTTCTACCTACATATCCATATACTTTGAAGAGGGCCTTACAATCATATGTAGTTATCTCTCCTAGGTATGTGTGTGTAATGGTGATCATGTAACTATATACTCTTTATCTAATTTCAACCTTTGGTACAAGAAATTCAAGTGTAAATTGATTTATATAATACTTTAGAATTTAAATTTGATCAATTTAATATGTAGTGTAGTTCAATAGTTATTAAATAAGGAAAAATATATGTTAATTGAGGTTCTTATTTGATAATGCTTGCTGATATTAAGTATACCATAGCCTTGTGTATATAGGTATCTCTTGATTTTTTATTTAGGATATAGGGAACAAAAACATAATAATAGAATAAACATAAGGGGCTAAACCAATAATCACAAGGTAAAAATTAAGAAAAATGATCAAACAATAAGTCTGGTTTAACGCCTACGCTGATGTAGGTTTATAACTCTAATGAAGTCATATAGATTATAAAAACATAGAGATAATAGAATCACATGTAAATTTACTCAAAATACATTGAATAAAAGGCAATTTAGAAAACATATAGGCCCATAAGGGTAGATAAAGCAAGTAAAATAACATGAAACCAAAGAGGTCTATGTGAGACCATGCCATTGGATGCCTAACTCTCTATCAAGATGCTTATACATGCAAAAGCTATGAAAACATAGTATGAAACCATGATTGTACCAAATATGGGTATATACATCCCCCCTCCCTCCCCCCCCTCCCCCCCCCCCCCCCCTCTTTATTCTAGTAATGTATGAAACTAAAATTAATAGTTTAAAGGAAAACAAAATAAATACACTTGTGTGTATAACACACCTTGTCTTTGCTTGAACTCTCTTTACACCCTTTTGTTTGAATATTACCTAAAAACACAAGCACATCATAAAGTAATCAATGCATATAATAAGTATATGATAAATAGTAGAAATCATCAAAATAAATAAAGAGCATGGATAGAGTACACCTTTTATATGTGGCAAATTGAACATAAATACAAAGGAGGTAGTAAAATTTTGAATATTGAATATTTTTTTATGAAATATATATATATATATATATATATATATATATATATATATATATATATATATATATATATATATATATAATTTTTGGAATATTTCAAAATTGAAAAGGTATAACCTATGATATCATATAAGGGATGCTCACATGTATCTCTAAACTCAAAATATGGTACATCAAACTAGTGACACTATCAAGGAACATGTATAGGTGTTATATATAAACATATATAATTTATGGTAATTTACATATGTCTCATACAAATACATGGTCACAAAGAGGTAATATAAGTAGTATGGGTTCATGGAAACCATTTTTTAGTTATTTTTAGTTCCTATGTGTAGCTATAATTGGAACATGTTTATTTTCTCTTGGCAACTAGGTGGACCATGTAGGTGTAGTTGAGTATTCCATAGAATCCAATGTGTATCTCTAGTGAAATGGTATATCAAGTATAGGCCACCTATGAAATGTTATTTTACATTGATTACCATTTTATAAATGATTAACCTTGGTAGGTTTTATAATTAATTATCTGGGAATAAAATTTTCTTGTTCAAGTGGATGTTCATATGGAATTATGGAAACTATTACTACTCTATTGGTATGAATGTATTTAATACACCCAATCACTATGTAAGGTAATTCATGGAGATTATGTATCCAAGGTCATTCCAATAACATATCAAAGACTCTCATGCATGGTATAATTGAAAATGTAGTAACCATATGTGTTGGACCAACTTGTAAATGTAAATAAATATCACAAATAATATGTTGTGATGTACCATAAATGCTCTAACATTTTGGTCAAATGGTATAGATTATCATTTGTATATCCCAAATGTGTAATTAAAATCATGGTACATACATTCTCACTAACACCATTATCAATCATAACACTATGTATAGGTTGATAATTAAGGTATGTTTAATTAAATAGTGAATGAAGATTTAAGTCATCATCTACAATTTCACTATAATCAAATGAAATATAAGGTCTCTAAAAGATGAAAGGTAATATGCATGTATAAGTTCCAATAATCACATCTAATGGGTTCCCATAATTTTATGGAGGAGGATGTACATTATATACTATTTTCACTTCTAGATCTTTCTTAGAATGATCTGGCAATGGATTGTTAAATATCTTATAGTTTTGATGGTCACAAGATTGTGAACCTAAATCCTTTAGAGGATCATCATAGGTAATATTTTGGTTATTAAGAATATCTTGGATCTTATGTTTTAAGATATATCATATGTTTTTATAATGACCAAGGCATTGGTGATAGTCACAATATGCATTGGTATCATATATTTTTGGTATAGGTCGATGCATGTCAACCTCTATGAGAGGAGGGAGATATATGAGATCATAATATACAATATTATTAAGTATTGAATATAGAGACTTAGGTAATCATGTAAAATATCTATTAGGTACATTAGATAAGATGAGCCAATTAGGTTGTTATGACACTACATTAACCATTGTGGTTATTTCCATTTTAGGTCATGTAGGTTTTACCTTATAGCTTGGTTCTATATGAAACTTGGTAGTAATCGGTGTATTTTATACATACTTAAACTTGCTCAAGGAAATAAGTTTCATTTTATGATCTTGAATAATATGGCATAATTCATATTTTTTTTTGAAATTATTGAAAATAACTCATGTAATGGACCAAACAAACTTTGCTTAAAGATATTCTATAGATCTTTATCTACCATTGGATTTATCATTTTGGCCAACATCATCTTGTATCTCAAAACATATTCATTTATAAGCTCATTGGTTCCTTGTTTTATATTATAAATTTTTGCATATGACATCTTTTCAATGATGTTGATGGATAAATGTCCTAGAAACTGATCTACTAGGGGTTTGAATGCTTTAATTGATTAAAATGGTAATCCATAGAACCATATTAAATCATAGTCATTTAAGCTCCTCAAAAATATTTTGGTTAAAATTTTCTCCTGTGAAGCATAATCATGGTATGATGCATATAATGATCAGATATGTTATTCAAGATCACCTTTGACATCATAAAATGTAAAATGAGGTACCAAAAAACTAGTTGGCAAAGGGTCCAAAGATATATTATGTGATATAGGATTATGTAACACATATTATGAATCAATAACAAGAGTTGATTTCAAAATATTTTTTTTAGTGTTAGTATCCTTAGCTTCCAAATTTTTTATAACTTGGAGAAGAGTTTGCATAGTAGACCCATTGGGATTAAGATTTTAGAATTGAGAAGTAACCAAAGGGGATGAAAACACCAATTATGTTGATATAGGCATTGAAACTGGTAATTGGGTGGAAGTATTAATTGTTCCCATGGAGGATATAATAATAGTTATTTTAATTTTAGGGAAAAATGGCTTTAAAACATATCTCATGCCCCCACTATATGTATTAGGCAATGTTGTGCTCAAAGGGAAGGAAATGAGAAGGGGTATATTATACGCATATCTAATAGCCCCAATATTTGTATCAATAAAGATAAATGGTTGTTCATTAACACCTTTTATTTTTTGAGTTTATAATTTATTATTTATGATCTTATGGAGATCTTTGGGATTTTTAAGAATGTGTTCTCAAAATATTGCAATAGATTTAACTTGTTTTTGGTCAACTTGGTCATTTAGATTATTCTTATGTGTTTCATTATCCTTATGATCATATTCATATTCTATGATATTTTTCTAGTATTTAGATAATTTTCAATATTGATACTCTCATTATTAGTATAATTTTACATGGTATTAGTTTTAGACATTTTATGTGGTCTAAGGGGTAGCTAAAATTATTCAATAAGAAAACCACCAAATCTAGGACTACACTTAGGTTACATACAAATAACCAAAATAGATGTGAATAAATACAATAAGCATACACCTTAGGAGGTTGAAAATCCTAGAGAAGGTAAGGAGTTGCATAAAAATAAATAGTGGTAAGGTTCACTAAATGTTTACCCTTTTTTGGATGTGTCATTAAGGGTTAAGGGGTTAGAATAGCCTATACACAGGGATGAATAAATCTATTATAGAGTAAGATAATTAATTTAAAACTTAGATAAATGAATATTATGAATTAATGTACTAAGTTATGTTAAATATATAAATTACACTAAAAATAATAGTTTGATTTCATAAACATGAAGAAGAGATAATACTTATCTTATCTAAAAATTTATAGGTAGACTGAGAAGTAAAATGATGGAAATAAGTATGGATAAGATTAAGATCCATTCGTAATATTATATAAATATTATTTATAAAGTCCTAAATATTATTTAGTTATAATATTATTTATTCGTAATAGTGTTGACTTGTGGACATGTGCATTGATGCTTCTATCCTAATCTCAATGTAACTATCCTATATAAAATATTTAATGTATCACAAAGTGACCACCTGATGTCTTATAGGTTTTTTATCACTTTTTGTTGATGTCTTTTATTTGCATGCATAGGTTGTTGATGATTGTATGTGGATCAAACCCTAGCTCTTCACCTTAGGTATTTCTACCTTTTTAAAAATGGGTTAGTGGGATCATAATGTCAAGCTAACCTCAAGGACCCTCTATCAATGAGTGCTACCTACATAGCCAATACTCTAAGGATGGTCTCAAACTTATGTAGTTTTGCACTATGTTTTGGCTTGTATATGCACAAAGGTAAAATATACTATTTGCAAAGGCATGCAATGATCTAGATTGTAACTTGAAAAATATTTATCATGGGATATTCATTGAGTGATTTAGAGTTGTAATATGATTGATATGAAAATGGATAAGAATAGGGTGGTCAAACTTAGTTGTGAAGCTGATTGAGTGAGATAGAATAGGTGTTTCCTTGGTATTTTCTAGATGAATAATGAGTAGGTTTATATTTGTATTCATAACACACATTTAAAAAATATATCATGTTAAGGTTAAATAAGACAAATGGATCAACCCATATGATTCAAAATATTCTAAAATTAGATGACTTTTGAGGACTAGACACTTGATAATAATCTAGACACTTCCATCGATGTAAGTGTCCTTGTGTGGGACGTAAATCTCCAATAGGCTAGGAAATTGCTAAAGATATATAATTAATAGTGAAGGATATATTATAGATTTTAAATTTTTTTATAGTGAAAGAGATGTGGGTAATCATAAATGATAGGGTCAAACCATAAGATAAATAGTTAGTTACAATGAGATGGTGAATGTGAGCCTTTCGGTATTAGGGAGGTCTAAAACTAAAGGGTAGATCCCCGCTAGGTATTTATAAAGTACACAAGACTAAGATGATATATAAATAAAAATCAAGTATGTATAGTTAAATTATCAAATTTTATATAATATGTTTGGATTTCATACATTTACTTGAAAATAAATAATAAAATAAAAGTGACCTTTGTATCATAAGATTACCAAGGAAATGTTTAATGTCATCAATAATGAAAACCCAAAATTCATAAAAAACATAGGATATAGACTTCCATTTTAATATTGTAGTGATCCCATGCTATTATGTCAATGCATTGAACTTTAAAATCTAGTGTATAAGTGCTTACTCTATTCTTTTACTTAAAAATAAGAAATAAACAAGTTGTGATTATTTCAGTTGTTTAATGCTAATATGATATTCAAGAGTAAGAATGATCTAATGAATATTGAATCACTAAAAATTGATTGTCATTATTAAATTTTTCATATGTTTTTTGACAATACAAATCTCTAAATCATAACTTTTTGATATCATAAAACTTTTGAATAATCATGAATTAATTGAAAATAACAACATTTAATAATTTCATCTTAAAACAATAATTATATTTTGGATTGTTTGTATTTGCATTGCCTTAATCTATAGTTGAGGATATTAGTTTGATCCTTTTTACCTATCAACATTATTAATGAATGATATTAATTATGTTTAGATAATTATGAAAGTAATTCTTAAACATTACATCATCAACTATAAATATGCTATCAATATTGTTCTTTCCTTGTTGTCCTAAGACATCATTCTTGGATGTGTTCACCTTACTAAAAACATGCCATTTCCATTTGCAATAGCCTGGTTCTTATAAAGAGTTGAGTTGTCTAAGTCCTGTAGGTTTTCAATTTGATATGGGGCTTGTTTTGCTTTGAGAAATTACCTTGGACAAGCCTTTTGGAAAAGGAATGGGCCAGTTTAAAAGAATGCAAGTCTTCTACAAATATCTAAAGGTCAGGTGCCCTTGTGGAGGGAAGGCAGGTTACAAGTTGGGCCATTCAAGTAAGCTTTGAAAGACATTTTGGACCAAAGATGTCCTTGCGGAAGGCAGAGAGCACATTTAAAAGAGATCAAGAAGAGGCAAAAAGTGAAGTTTTCCTTCAAAAAAATGACAAGGCAAAAAGGAAAAAGGATTTATTTTGACTTTTGTTTGAATAAAATCCATGTAGAACCAAAGGGTGAATTCTTTTGGACAAAGTGCCCGAAGGAATTCCTTCGGACATTTTGTTTGAAGAAATTCACAAAGGAAGAAACTAAGGAAAATTCCTTTAGACAAATGCCCAAAGGAATTCCTTCAAACTTTTGTCTGAAGGAATTTAGAAATGAAATACCGACACTTTGAAAGCAATATTTCCTTCGATTAAAATGTCTGAAGGAATTCCTTCAGACATTTTGTCTGAAGGAATTAAGAAGATAAAGTAGCTCGAAGGGAAAGTGCCCTTGTGGGGGACTCTCAGCTGCCAAAAAGGGACCCTCTCCTCTCTTTTTAAAGATCATCTTCCCTTTATGAGGGTTCATTTTTCAAAAGGCTGAAGGAATTACCAAAGGGATGACGAGCCTGAGTGTGTCAACTTTAACATAGTGAACTAGCCATTGGAGTTTCAAACGTCTGGTGATGTGCACATGAACATCAAATTCAAGGAAAAAACTAGCCATTGGTTTTCAAATGGTGATATGCCTATAAATTTCAATGTTGATGGGATTCATTAGCCATTGAGGAGAAGCCAAAGGGCCAATACCTTCAGACAAGCAACCAAAAGATTTCTTTCAGGCATTTTCCCCAAAATAACTCATGACAAGTGGCCAAAAGAGCTCATGAGCGTAGGCCTGAAGGAATTCAAAGGGCTCAACCTAAGGATAAACTCAATGGCCCACCAAGAAAGGAGCCTAAGGAGCTAGGAAAATATAGAAGATAGCCTTGAGGGCCAAAGAGCCAGGAAAAAATAGAAGCCAAGCAGAGAAAGAATAGAGCAGTCTAAGTGGTACAAGAAGCATTGGTAGGAGAAGTTATTACTACAAATGAAATAGTCACCACCAAGTGGTCATAAAAGGAAGTGTAGGAATTTAATAGAGTGGCTCTTTTTTCTTCACTTAAGTGTTGATGAGCAGATAGTTATGTAAGTTTCATAAAGAGGCAGCATTGTCATTCAAACAACAAAGAAACCCATGCTTTTTTGTTGGAACATTTAAGATGGTTTGAGCTATAAATTCAATACCTGTGACATCTATAACATGGTTATTTTAGGCCATTTCTATAAGGATGACACTAGCATGAGAAAATTCCTCTTTCTTAGATGTTCAATATAGTATGGGCCGCTTGTTCTGGAAGGTGCCAAAAGTCTTTCTTTTCATGTTATATATTGTAACCTCTCAACTGAGAAATATATCTCTCACTTGTGTAAGGTGAAGCCATAACAAATTTTACATTTGAATCAATAAGAATGCATTTTACCTCTATTTGACTAGTTATACTTCTTAATGTGTCTATGTATCAACTCTATCTTTAGTCATTTCAGCTTGATGCTTTCATAGGTTGACACCAACATATCTAGTATAGCCAAGATCACCTCTATAGGTTTATAGGAAGTGCCCAATTTGGATCATAGAGACAAAAGAGAAATTATCTGATAGTGTGCTTCTATATCACCTATGGTAAGCCATCTTCCTTTGTATCTTCATTAAGCCTCTTGTTGAAGTGCCCTATAGTCTGGTCTTTTGTTTAAATGAAGTGTTTGTTCACCCTTTAAGTCTGAAGTGTTGATATAGGTGAGTAGATCAAAATCATTTGGTGCATCACCATTTAGATAGGTTCTATTTTTTCATATCCTTCTCTCTTTTCACCCCCCATTATTGACAGTGGTAGCTAAAGACCTTAGAGATGCATCAAAGGGAGCTAGCCCTTATCTAGAGATTCTTTCCTCAGTTTTGCCAAACCCACAGCAAGAGGAAAGTCTCCATTAGGCTGCATGAAAGAGAGAAGTGAAGCTTTATTTCTAAGGGTGCAATCCATAGTGTCAACATTTTTTGGCATGCCCGATGGGACCAAATTTTAATGCACATAGAAGTTCTAGGATTGGTGCTAGTCCTACTACTATAAGAATGAAACACTAACCCAACATCTGGTGATTCCATTTTCAAGAACATCAGTCTCTAGTTAGAGATTAGCCTGACATCCCATGCCTAAGGTCACCACAAGATCTTCTGATAAGGGTGTCCCTTTTGAATTTATTGAACTACCCTTAAACTCAGCAAGGTGACTAAGGTTTGCAAGGACTCATCATTATACAACAAACCAGTTTCCTAGACCTACCATAAAATATACTTACATAAGAAGGCCTTGGCTAAACCCTATCATTACCATGGATTTATCTTTTGTATCCTTCCATGGTTATAGCCCTTTAAACCTTCTACATTATGACCCAATCCTAGGGACAAACCTTAAGAGTGTTCCTCCCTTTAATGGAGAGGGGCCTATTACTACTATTGAGTATATCAAGAATATAGCCAACCTCTGTAACATTCACAATGTCACTGAAGAGAACATAGCCATCAAGCTACTAGTGTTGTCTTTTTAAGGGAAAAGTTCTAGACTGGTATGGCACCTTGCCTATGAACTCAATCAGCTCACGGAATGAATTAGGTACCCTCTTGACAAATAGATTTGGGGAGAAGAGTGATCATCTCTCTCTTTCTAAGATATTGACCAACATGAAAAGAGCTCTACATGAGTTTATGTAAGATTTTAATACCAGGTTCCAAAAGACTTGGGATAAAATCCCCATTTTAGTAAGGCTAACCCTAAGCTATGCCTTCCTCTACTACTTAAAAGCTTTAAATAGTGAAATTAATATCATGATATAGTCCATGTGAGGACAAGTGTTACCTACTACTTATGAAATAGCCATAGCCACTAAAAATTCCCTTGTACAAGAAAGAAAGATAGACCCTAAAACTCATATGTCACTCTTTCCTAAATTACCAACCCTAGTTCAAACTGTTGCACCCACCTTAGGTCTTCTACCTAGCATAGAAAATCTAATTGCTACCTCACCCAATGACATCCATAAAGTTAAGAGCTTGTTACAAAGTGTAGCCAATGAATTGGTGGCTCTCAAGAGATAACAAGCTCAAAAATATCAACCAAATTAGTGCTACTAGTAGTTCAGACAAACAAATAGACCCCCTTTTAAAAATTATATTCAAGGAAAGGGTTAGTTTGCATTAGTCAAACCATATCAAGGTTATAATCCAAGTGCTCCTTCATCATCCAAAGCTCTTGTTCCCACTCAAAATAATTTGGTAAAGGAATAGCCTAATCACCCACCCTTGGGGTATGGCCAAGAATAGGTTGCTTATACAAATGAGATGCCAAATCAATATATGAATACACAAGATAATCAAGCAACCCGATTCCCAAGATTTAAGGCATCAGTACAACCTGACATGGACAACAGATAGGTTCAATCTAATTCCACCCTCATGAATCACCTAGAAGGTGAATTCTATGTAGTTAATTATGTGGGTAGTCTGATTAACTAAGGTAATTATGTTGTAGCCAATACTAGGTCCAAAAAGAGAGCTATGGAGGAAGCACATGTAGCTACTCAAACATCTACACCATATTCTTCATCACAAGTGAACCAGAAGTTCCCAAATTATAATTCGATGGTCACACCCTTAGCTCCTTAGCTTGCACCTCAGGTTGTAAGTGTCCCCAAAGAAAATTCAAAAGGGAGTAACCCTTAGATCATTATGGTGGAATATATGAAGAAGCTACACATGAATATCTCATTGTGGGATTCCTTCACAATGCTGGGACAAAAAGATATACTCTAAAAAGAATTACATGGGCTAAATGAACAAGTTGTCCCAACAAAGGCTGATAATGTTTTGATTATGAATGGGCACCCTTCCATAGCAGGCTAGGTAAAGAAGGATGAAATGGTTCCCCCTTTCTACCTATCCTTAGTCATATGAGATTTATTAGTTCACAATTACATTATTGATAGTGGTGCAAGCACCTCATTAATACCCAAATGTATAGAAGATAAGCTGGGACTCAAATATGAGGAAATGACCAAGGGATTCCTGTAGTTAGATGATCACCAGCTTAGACCTTAGGAGTGATAAGAAGCTTGAATTTGATGTTGCATGCCTATCCAACTTTCTCATTTCCTCATGATGTGGTAGTGGTGGATGTTCTTCCCTACTTTGCTCTCTGCTTATCCAGGGATTTCACATCTAAGATAGTTGGGTACTTGGCTACAAACTGGTCTTACATAGTATTTAGAACCAAATATAGAACTAAAGTGAATATTGAGTTGGAGCCAATCCATGGAGATCATCTATATCCATACTCATTTAAGGTAGCAAACATCAGATATGCCATCATTGATGAAGAAGAATTCCAAATGGATCAATCTCCACCCTCTTCTCTTGAAGGAGTTGTTGACCTACTCTTAGATGAATGAGGAAGTGACACTTTTGAACATGAGCCATATAAATTCATAGAAGAAGTAGGTCTTAGAATTTATTTCATGCATGAAGAGGGTGATTTTGTGCCAAATTTGATGAAGGCAAACCAAGAGAGCTTGGGTTCATGGCAAATCTTCTTTGATGGCTCAAGAAGCAAATTGGGAGCCAGTGGTGGAGTAATGTTAATTTCACCATCAAAAGAGATATACTTCTCAACCTTTCAATTCCAATTCTCATACACTTGCAATGTTTTAGAATATGCGTCTCTCATTCATGGTTTAGAATGGGGAAGGAAAAGGGGAATAAAAGAGTTACAAGTTTTTAGAGACAGTGAGTTAATTGTAAACCAGGTGAAAGGCCAAAACTTGACCAAGAATTTCTTACTTAAGTCTTACAAGAATAGGGTGTGGGACCTAGTGGAGAGTTTTCTTGCTTTCAATATCAATTACATTCTAAGAGAATAGAATAAATAAGTAGACAGACTAGTAGTAGTTGGTGCTCAGTTTGACATTCCCAAGGAAATAGGTTAGGACAACATTCTACATTATTTAAAAGTGGTAATTAGACCCTCCATGCCTGATAATGTCACTAATTGGTAGGTGTTTGATAGAGATTAGTAAATAGAACACTTATTACAAGAGGAGGCTAAGTTTACTTCCAAGAATCAAGACAAGCTGCAACAATAGTATGTCAGCTAGATTATTTAGTTGAAGAACAACAAGCTTCCCAAAGGCTTGGTCACTCTCAAAATAATCTTCAATGAGGATGACCAACTAAAAAATGATAAATAAAACATCACAACCAATAAATAAAACTACAAAAGAGTTGAAATATTCAAGAATAGGTTGCTTGTACTTGGGAAGGTATGTACAAATGATGAGAGGCATTCTTTCATTTTGCTATGCCAAGAGTTCACCGATGTTTTTGCTTGGGAGTATAGTGACTTCAAGGGTTTCAACCCAAGCTTGGCCCAAAACACCATTGATTTGGAGGAAGGTGCCAAACCTATGAAACAAAGACAAAGTCCTATCAATCTAAAGATTGAGCCTCTCATGCGGAAGGAACTCACCAAGTTGATTGAGTCCAATATTATATTTCTAGAGACCTCAATAGAGTCTCATTAAAATATCACTACCCCCTCCAAAGTATGGAACAAATCCTCCAAATGGTGATAATCAGTGAACATTTCTCCTCCTGGATGAGTATTCAGGGTACAATTAGATTCTAGTGCAAGACTATGATCAGTATAAGATAGCCTTCACTACCAAGAGGGAACTTTTGCTTACAGAAAAATGCCATTCAGACTGTCAAAAGTTGGAGCCACCTTTTAGTGAGCCATGGAAATGGCTTTCCAAGGCTTGATAAATAATATTGTATTGGTCTACCTTGATGACATGTCAATTTTCTCTAAGGATGCAGGCCAACATCTGAAATACCTTAGGCAAATATTTGAGAGTTGTAGAGAGTTTGGTGTTTATTTCAACCCAAATAAATGTGTGTTCACTATCCACAAAGGTAAACTTCTTGGCCATGTTTTTTCAAAAGGGGGCTTGACCATTGATCCAGAAAGAGTACGCACCATCCTAGTGCTATCCTTACCTAAGCACAAGAAGGGTCTGCAAAGCTTCTTTGGTAGAATAAATTTTATTAAGAGATTTATCCCAAATTTTGCCAAGATAGTCAAGCCACTAGCCTCCATGATGAAGAAAGATGAAAAGTTTGCATGGACAACAAAAAGGAAGGATAGTTTTGAAGGGATTAAGCAAGCTATTGCCCAGGCTCCCACCTTGATCATTCCTAACTTCACCAAATATTTCAACCTATACACCTTTAAAAATGAAGAGGTAATCTCTGCCATGCTTACTCAAGCAAATGATGAAAACCTTGAACAACCTTTTGCATTCTTTAGCCAAGGTCTAGAAGGTTTTGAAATTAGGTACAAATATGTTGAAAAGTAAGTGATTAAAGTCATATGAAGCCTAAATAAATTTAGACATATGCTATCAAATAACAAGGTTCATCTCATGGTGCCACATCTTAGTGTCAAAGATTTCTTGATTAGCCATGATCTAAATGAAAGGAGAGTAGGATGGATCACCAAGGTAATGGAATATGATGTGGATATCATAACCACCAAGCTGGTAAGGGTAAAATGGATATGTGAACACCTCACTATAGACCATAAATAATAGAAAGAGGGCATTTTGATACTCCATGATGAAGCTACAATAGAGGAACTAGTAGTCAAGAAGGATTGGGTATATTAAATGACACATTTCCTTCTCACTTGTGAATGCCCATAGGGCCTTGATAGGACTAGGAGGAGGTATTTTAGACTATAATCTCTTCCTTATGTCCTGATTGATGGGTATTATTTAGAAAGTATTTTTCAAGAGTACTCTTGAGATGCATAGACTCAAGTTAGGTCGATAGGGTCCTATCTAAGTTTCATGATGGGCCAGTTGGTGGCCACTTTGATCCTAAGCCTAAATCTACAAGGATTATGAGGTCTAGTTACTTTTGGCCCACTTTATTCAAAGATACTCATGCCTAGATATGGAGGTTCCAGAGATGTGCTCTCTTTGATGGAAAATAATGACTAGCTACAATGCCTCTATAGCCTATTCAAGTAGAACAACCATTCATGTAATGGGGCCTAGACTTCATAGGAATGATCAACCCTCCTTCCAGTGCTGGCCAAAAATGGGTTTTGACTACTATAGACTACTTCATGAGATGGGTAGAAGCTGTTGCTTTAAAATAAGCCAATGAAAGTGTAGTCCTAGAATTTTACGAAGGCCTGATGATAAGGTCTGGATTTCCAGCTACCATCATCTCAGATAATACATTGACTTTCTTCGGAACCAAAACAAGTGAGTGGGCATTAGGATATAACATCTACCTTAGAACTTCTTCCAATTACTACCCATAAGGAAATGGGCTAGTTGAGTCCACCAACAAGAATATGATTAGAATCATTAGAAAGATAATGGAGGAAAATCAAAAACTTGGCATGCTAAGCTGAAAATAGCCCTGTGGGTAGACAAGGTTACTCCAAAAAGGGTAGTTGGCAATTCACCATACACGCTTGTGTATGGAAGGGAAGATAAACTTCCTATTTAACTTAAATTTATAGCCTTGAATCTTGCTCACCAGCTGCAATTAGAAGAAAGTGATAGCAAGGAGGTCAGGCTTTGTGAATTAATGGAGCTTCAAGAGACAAGAGACCAAGCCATGGTTTTTATGACCAGCCATCAACATAAAATGAAGAAGCATTTTGATAATAAATCCTCATCAAAAGGCTTTTCATAAGGTGACATTGTCTTAAAATGGAATGAGGACCGAGCTAAGCCTAGAAAACACATAAAGTTTGATGCCTTATGGAGTTGTCCATATGTCATCACTCAGTGCAAGCAGTATAATGCATTACAATTCTCCAAGTTAGATGGTGGAGAACTACATATCCTAGTTAATGGAATATATATTAAGCATTATCACTAAGATTTCTCTCATTATGTACACAATTTCCCTATTTTTTATTTTTATTTTCCCTAAGTGCTTTTATGCACATTTGTAGTTTTTAGCCTTGTGTGTGTGTGTTTTTTACTATTTGGTGGTAAAAGCTTCATCTTGATTCTTTAGTCTCTCAAGTTTATTATCAACCTTTCAGGATATATTCTAACTCTGTGCCTAATGGACTTGTAAGCCACTAGTTTTCTTAAGCATAGCAAGCATGTTTCCCCTGGGAATCACCAAATTTGTTGACCATTTTGGTACTACAGGCCAAAAATTAGTCTCCTTTCTTTCCCTATTGTCTTGAGCCATCAGTCTTGGATGTGTTCACCTTACTACAAACATTCCATTTCCCTTTGCAATAGCCCATTTCTTATAAAGAGTTGAGTGATCTAAGTCGTATAGGTTTTTAGTTTGATATGGGGCTTATTTCACTTTGAGAAATTTCCTTAGACAAGCCTTTTAGCAAAGGAATGGGCCAGTTTTAAAGAATTCAAGTCTTCTACAAAGCTTCGAAGGTCAAGTGCCCTTATGGAGGGTAGGAAGGTTATAAATGGGGCTGTTCAAGCAAGATTTGAAAGACATTTTGGACCCAAGATGCCCTTGCAGAGGGCAGAGAGCACATTTAAAAGAGATAAAGAAGAGGCAAAAAGTGAAGTTTTCCTTTGGAAAAATGAGAAGGAAAAAAGGACAAAGGATTTCTTCAAAATTTTGGTTGAAGAAAATCCATGTAGTACTAAAGGGTGAATTCCTTTAGACAAAGTGCTCGAAGGAATTCCTTCAGACATTTTGTTCGAAGAAATTCACAAAGGAAGAAGCCAAGGCAAATTCCTTTGGACAAATTCCCGAAGGAATTCCTTTAGACTTTTGTCTAAAGGAATATACAAAGAAAATACTAAGACTTTAAAATCAAGATTTCCTTCAAGAAAAATATTTGAAGGAATTTCTTCAAACATTTTGTTCGAAGTAATTGAGAAGATAAAGGAGCCCAAAGGGAAAGTGCCCCTATGGGGGCCTTTTAACTACCAAAAAGGGACCCTCTCCTCTCTTCTAAAAGATCACATTCCCTTTAGGAGTGTTCATTTTTCAAAAGGCTAAAGGAATTACCGAAGGGATGATGGGTCTGAGCACGTCAACTTTAACATAGTGAACTTACTGTTGGAGTTGAAAACATCCAGTGACGTGCACGTGAACATTAAATTCAAGGTAAAAAAATAGACATTAGTTTTCAAATGGTGATAGGCCCATAGATGTCAATGTTGATGGGATGCATTAGTTGTTGAGGAGAAGCCAAAGGACCAATGCCTTCGGATAAGCAGCTGAAAGATTTCTTTCAGGCTTTTTTCCCAAAAGAACTCATGACAAGTGGCTGAAAGAGCTCAAGACCACAGGCCTGAAGGAATTCAAAGGGCTCAACCTAAGGATAAAATTAGAAACCCACCAAGAAAGGAGCCCAAGGAGCTAGGAAAAGATGGAATATATCTTTGAGGACCAAAGAGCCAAGAAAAGACAAAAGCCAAGTAGAGAAAGAATAGAGCAGTCCAAGTGGCATGGGAAGCATCAGTAGGAGTAGTTATTATTGTAGATGAAATATTTACCACCAAGTGGTCATCAAAGGAATAATAATAATTCAATAGAGTGGCCTATTTTTCTTTATTTAAGTGTTAATGAGTAGATAGTTGCATAAGTTTCATAAAGAGGTGGCCTTGTCATTCAAAAAACAAAGCAACCCATGCTTTTTTATAGAAAAATTTAAGATGGTTTAAGATGCAAATTCAATACCTAAAACATCTACAACATGGTTCTTTTAGGCCATTTATATAAGGATGACACCAACATGAGCAAATTCCTCTTTCCTAGGTGTTTAATACAGTATGGGCTACTTGTTTTAGAAGGCACCAATAGTCTTTCTTTGCATGCTATATATTATAACCTCTCAATTGAGAAATATATCTCTCACTTATGTAAGGTGAAGCCCTACCAAATTTTACCTTTTAATAAATAAGAATGCATTTTACCTCCATCTGATTGGTTATACTTCTGAATGTGTATGTGTATCAACTCTGTGTTTAGTCATTTTAGCTTGATGCTTTCCTAGGTTGACACCAATGTATCTAGTATAGCCAATATCATCTCTAAAAGTTAATAGGAAGTGCCCAAGTTGGATCATAGAGATATAAGAGCAATTATCTGACAGTGTGCTTCTACAACACCTGTGGTAAGTCCTCTTCCTTTGTATCTTCATTAAGCCTCCTGTTAAAGCACCCTACATCTGGTCTTTTATTTTGATGAAGTGTATATTTTCCCTTTTAGTCTGAAGCATTGATATAGATAATTATATCAAAATCATTTGGTGCATCACCCTTTACATAGGTTCTATTTTGTCATATCCTTCTCTCTTTTCACCCCCCTCCCCATTATTGATAGTGGTAGCTAAAGACCTCAGAGATGCATCAAAGGGAGATATCCCTTATCTGATTCTTTCCTCAGTTTTTCCAAGCCCACAAAAATAGGAAAGTCTCCATTGTGTCACATGGAAGAGAGAAGTCAAGCCTCCTTTCTAAGGGTGCAATCTATAACATCAAAAAATATATTACATGTCTAAATGTCTAAAGCTATTTTTTAGGTCTCATTGATCGGATTTGGTCACATCAAACTAAATATAATTAAAAATATATTTTATATTTAAATTTTGTATTACAAACTCAAAATTAAAGTTTTATCTATCATGTTATGCCCTTAATTTTTTCTCATTTGAAATTTCATTGAATGTTTTACTAGATTAAACATTCACTAACTATGAATTTTGCTAATGTTATTTAATTATCTAGTTAGAATATTATATAAATTAAATACAAATGAGATTAATATACACAATATAATTCGATGTCAACTTTTAAAATTTTCATTTGTTACAACTTGTGATTTATTTTTGTCCCTTTTATTTAATCAATGGCTTCTAGTAATCCTTGTGAACTTAGGTTTTCATAAAAAAATCACCCTATGATTCACAATAAACAATTTTTCTTTGCCTTGATAATATAGAAGTGGAAAAAGAGAAAATTGATGGCCATAATTAAATATGAATACAAAGAAGGAAACTTACTAGTCACCAATATGTTGAAGATATTTTGACAGGGAGACCTAAAAGTAGTTGTTAGTTGAGGAAAGAGCATGACATGACACACTTTTTTGAGGTAAGTAAACTTTAATTTATTTAGTCTTTCTCAAGCAGTCAACATATAAAGTGTTATAAATGCATTGTGAATAAGTATATTGCTCCAAAGGAATTGATTTCCATTGACAATGTTGCCAATATTATTATGACAATGAGAAAAAAGTAGAAAAATTGTGAGTCAGAATGTACATGAATATGAGTTGAGTTTGTAACACTATAAACATTATTACACATATTTATTTTAATCTTAATTTTATAATTAATTATATTTTGATTACATTTCATGATTTTAATAATGTCATTTGTTTATTTTTCTATTTATTATTTAGAATTAACATTTTTTACTTGTGTTTTTTTATTTGGAAATAATTCATTTCAGTGTATCACTTCTAATATCTATTGCTAATGTGGGAATAATATATTCTTCACAGTGTTCTCAAGTAAAAAATCACATAATTCATAAAGTCACATTGTATACATTTTAATATTTTTTAAGTCTTCGAACATGTTTATTGAAAAATTTGATGGGATCACTCAAGAATAATATTTGAATTATTAGATAAACTAGGTATGGAATGTTTAAACTTAGTTTGTTTTGAGTACATGGTAGAACATGATTTTTTTGGTTAAGTTTACAGGCATTAAAACTTGTCTAATTATTTTTGTGAAATTATTCATATTTTTAGCTAAATAAATGAGTTAGTTTATGTCTTGGACAATGGAGATCAAGTTGTAATTCATTTTTTTGTCTAGGTGTGTATTACATTATAAAATTCACACCTAGAATTATGGTTAAGGGAGTAATAAATATCTGTAGAGTATATATAACTACATCAAAGGCTATTATAAAACATAATTATATCTATTTTAAATGAATACATAATATATACAATCCATAACATTTGCTTCCAAAATTGGTGATATTTAAGAGAGATAAATGTGAATGGAAATAAGCTTTATGCTATGTTAAAGTTCCTTTCTAATGCCATATATGTCATCAATATGGCCATCTAATTCAAATTTATTTAGTTTTTGACAAATCAAAAAATTAAGACATTTGATTTTTTTTTTTTTTTAAATCACTTAAAAGGTAGAAAAATATGGATTTCAAACAGTGATATCTGAGCAAAATATTTTGTAGAAGGAAGACATCTCCCTCATTTTACATTAAAATAGCAGGGAATTTTATTTATTTATTAAATTCATGAAGAGTTATTATAGAATCAACATGTTACTATATTAAAAATGGGTAATCACTTCCATCATAAGTTGGTACTAGTTATAAATTATGAATTAATGAGATCCATGATAAATAGTAAGAAGAACTACTATTAAATGGTCCATTGATTAATATACCATCTGATCCATGCATTTAACAAAATATAGATACACGTATTGAAAGTGATATTAGTGATTAAATTTTGATGGGTCATAGTAAATTAGAGTTAAAAAATTGTTCTTTAAGGCATTCAAAATTTTGATAGGTCTACATTCACAATAATGAATTCTAGTTAAAAAAATTAAAATAATGAATTATGCCAATTAATGCATTAAGGCATTGATAGAATTTGAAGCAATAACATCCAATCTATATGAAAAATATTGTATCACCTAAAAATATTTAGAAATTTTTAATTTTTTTAATAATTTGAATTGAGTTTCATTCTAGTGTGATAGGGATTGTATTAGTCGCACTTAGGTTTCATCAGATCATAAGTCACAATTCTATTCTCTCTAAGTCTCACATCATGGGGATTTACACACTTTATGTTGTTCACTCCCATAGTATCCATGTTTATTATATATCCCTCATACCCATATGTTTATAAGTTAGATAAAAAAAACTAAGGGTTCATGACTTAGTTTATTGGTCCACGAAGATTACTAGATCTAATAAATTATTTATTGAATTGTAATTTGTAATGCATTTATGATAAAGTTTATGAGATTATTAGAATTTTTTAATGAGATTTTAGGATGAAAGTTTGGAATATGTCAATTTTAACTTCATGTCCATGGGGGATGGTGGTAAGCATTTATATTTTTTTATCATGTTGATGGAGTCAATGAAGTTCTTGAAAATTGCACTCAACTTCATGGACTGCATGAGTTTGTGAGAATGAAGTGTCATACTCAATAGTGATCATGGAGTTCATGGTCTTGATTTATCTCATAACATAGTTAGGTAGATATGTGAGATAAAGAGCATGATATTATGACAAGTTTTTGAAGCATGACCTATTTGTAGGTCAAGAAACTAGTGGGATCATTGTGGTGGACATGTTGAAATCATAAATATATTTGAATGTTTCGATGGGTCTATTGGGAAATTCAAAGGTCACAAGGAATATTTTGTGTGAGTGATACAAGGATCCAAGATCATTCCATGTGGCATGATGTTATGCATCAATGATGATAATTTGAATTTAGTCACATAATAAGGTGGCAAAATGGTCTTTAAGTGGTCACAACTTTTGCATGAAAACACCAAATTTAACATTTTGGGTATCAATATAATTTTTAAAGATGAATTTAAGATGTTTGGGATCATGACCTAAATAATTCATGCATTTTTTTATTGCTATCCAAAAAAACTCATGAATAATTATAAAAAATGAAAAATTGTGAAAAGCAAGGAAAAACTAGGGATCCTATGCAAATCTTTATGGGAATATTCATGATAGGATAAAAGGAAGAGTAGATGGAAAGAACATGAGTCAATAAATATTATAAATCATTGGAAGGGTTGAATATAAAATACAAATTTTAGGAAGGAAATAAATATTTAATCTTGAAAGTGTAATAAGGTATTAGATACTTTATTTTTATAGAGACTGTGAGATCTCAACTCTTACATTGAATTACATAATGCATTTTTTCCTTTGAAATCATAGAACATTTGATCTATATTCCAAATATAATATTTATATAAACCTAATTAAACAAAGTTTAAAAAAAACTTGGAATGTTATCTATGATACATAAATGTAAAAAATACACATGGAAATGAGACATAAAACAAACCTAAAAGACTTGTAGACCATCAAAATAAATAGTGAAATAAAACACCATATGTTGCATATTTGTAAAAGAGTAGATAATATCAAAAAGAAGCATTGCCCTATATTTACACTACACATTCACTACAAATAAACCCTCTCAAACAAATTTTCCATGATTACAACAAACTTCATCTAATTAAAATACATTATAAATTGGAATGCATAAATAAAAAATGACTTGAATACATTTTCAAGAGAGAAGCTAAAAATTGGAGATTCTCTTCAAAGGAATTTGATAGAGGTTTATAAGTAGTTTTCATTGACTTACAGTATTATGAGTCTAAATTCATGGTGAATAAATTATATGATCTTATAGTACACTAGGTTACTTGCACCATATATCATAGAATACATTCACCACCTTTTCCCTTCACATTGACATGACTCAATCACCAATGTAATGGTCTATCTTTAACCCATTCACTTGCACATGCCATATTCAAATTTATAAAAATCACTAACACTACAGTGATGCAAAATACTAGACTATTATGTAGACTATTATAATCTATAGTGGCATGAAATACCACATGTTTCATATTTGTAAAATTATAAATAATGTAAAATATAAGCCTTGAATTATATTTACACTCCATAGTCAATAAATAAACCCTCTTAAAACATATTTCCATTTTTAAAATAGAATTCATCTAATTGAAACCCAAGAAAACCAATATTTTAGGGCCTCACATAGCATTATACCCATTCAATACATTGTGCAATGGCTCCTAAATTATTTGAATATTTTGAGGGGCTTCAATGGTCAGACATGTCCTCATCTACAATAATTTGGCATGCCCTATAAACACACACATTTAATGTGACCTGAACTAGCCATATGCCTAAATACACTTATGGCCAACTCACACATAAATATGTTGACCTTTTATCCTCAAAAAATATGAAGCGTTAAATAATATTTCAAATGTTTTTTTGATTTTTTGTTTTAATTGAGAATTTTAAATATTAAAAAAGATTAAAATTTTCAATGGAAAAAAAATAAAAATCCATTCCATTGGATAGGTAGTACATGGCTTAATCACATGTTAATAAAAATGAAAGGTATAATATCCATTTTGGACTAATTAGGTAGACATTACTTGAGGATTAAGTCTTGCATTAGGTATTCAATCATATATCACCATTTGATTAGTTAGTTGTTTGATTTGACTTAGTGTGATTGTTAAATTTTATAAAAAACTTTATTTGTGAAAGTGACATCCACTCACTTATATTTAAATAATTAATATTTATTTACTTCAAAAGTATCTTCCTAATTGTGGGTCTATGTATAGTGATTGGTTATCCTCCCTTACTATTTTCAAATTGCTGAAACAAAATCATCCTCTATGAACATAATTTTGTATACATATAAAAATATCCTCTAAGATTATTTATTAGAAATTGAAACCTATGTTGTAATATACATGTTGATAGGGAAATAAATAAAAATATTGACTACTAATGTGAGGAAAGCAAACTTTTAAAACTAGTTTTTTTAATGTGTATATATATATATATATATATATATATATATATATATATATATATATATATATTACTATTTTAAAATAGGTCATACAAGTGTTCAAAACACTATAAATATTTTTAAAAACAAATACACAAGGTAAATCTAACTAAATAATATAAATATCATAAATTAAACCTACATATGTGTCGATAAGAATGGAGGAGATTGAACAATTGGTAAATTGAAATGAGAAAGAAGGAGATAGAGAGATGTATACCCAATTTTTGAATTATCTATGTTTTGAAAATGACAAAGAGTGCAGGAAACAAGTTTTGAACATTAAAGAATATCTCCCAAAAAGTGGAAATGATCTATGACGATGCCCAATTTTATACTACTCATAAAAGGGGTAGTGAACATATTTAAAATCCAAAAGTGATACTGTCTACCAAAAGTGGTCAAGCAGGGTTGAAAATGACTATATATCCTTGTAAGTTAAACTTACTAAAATTCTTCATTAACAACAGACACACATAAACCTATTTTCTTGATGATGCCTTTAAATGTTAGAATATATTTTTAGTTGGTGTAACCCTAATCCATCCACAATCTAGAAACACATCCAAAACTAAAGGAAGTATGCAACATTAGTGGCTCAAAACCCTTGAGAAGGGGTTGTTATTTTAATGTATATTGTGACTATATACTCTTGTATTATCTAAGATGAAATAGTAAAAGTATTTTGGATAAACACACCTTTATTTACACATAATTATAGAAAACTTATTTATAATTAGTGATATTTTAAAAATGGTTATCATTATTTTTAAGAAGATTCCCTAGAAGATAGATATGCCTTCCTGTAGACACTTAAGTTTGGTTCAACACCCTTTATAATTATGTATTTTATTCATTGTATCACACTTGGTACTCTTATATATATTTGGCTATTTTTAGATACTTTTTATCCCACACTAGACTATCTCTAGCCTCTAATTCCTTTAGATGTCTTCAACATTATATCAAATTTAAATTTGTTTCATTAACTTTAAGACCAACATACCTTTATTTTTAGAATCTATTTCTCCTAATTTAAATTCATCAATTCCAAATTTGACCTAGGTAGAATCAGTGACCCACTTAATTCTCCCTTTATGTTTTAATTGGTCCTTCTTGCCTTGTCCTAATTTCCCATGCCATGAATTTAAATTGTTGCAATCTTCCATGGTTAGCTCTTGCATGTTTTATCTTAAGAATCCTTATATATACAAATCATTCATATTAATTTTTAGGATGTATCAAAAGTATTAAGAAAATGGCGAATCCTTATTGATTACTCAAATTTGAGATACATTGATCTGATGTTTTTCCAAAATTATGATGAAGCTCTCACCTTGATACTTCAATATTATTAAAGTCTTGTAATATGGTCAAATTGATACTATACATTATGAGTTAAAATAGTTGTATTGTACTTCATTACAGAGAGAAGTGATGCCCTCACTCTAAATTCCACTCACATTCACAAGATAACTATGTTGACTCAAATTTTAAGTGTGTAGGATATGTTGCTCAAACTCTTGAAGGGGTAACTTAAGTCAACTAAGTTTACACACACATGTATTGTTATTTTCAAGGGTTAGGTGAAAAAGGAAAAATAAGACAAAAATATATAATGCCACAAATCTATACAACATCTGATAGTACATTTGCATATAAAAATTAAGAATTAGAAACATTGTAGAGTAAAAATTAAATCACTGAGGACACATTTAGTGAAATAGATTTTGAGGGAAGTTATAGAAAGTTTTAAATCCTATGGCTGAGGATGAATCTACCTATTAATTATTTGGTGAGGTACAAAATTTGTTCATTAATAGTTTGGAAGTCATATTTGATTAAAAAAATTGTACATTCACTTTCATGTCCTGATTTTAGTCTCTCAGTTTTGAAATAATAACTAGGTTTTTAAAAATCCAAACTTTTATATCATTTAATTTCCATTGCATATCTTGGTTAATTTTTTATTATTCTTAGCTCAATATCTAGATATAATTACTATTTTAGACTTATATATCATGTATCTAGCCTATGCCATTTCTTTATCTTATACATATATTGCATAATCATCCATGTTTCAAGATTGATTTACAACATATTGTAATGGTTAATACCTAAACACATATGATAAGTTTAATTTAACCATGACATATCCAAACTAATGGGCTGATTTTAAATATGTGGAAATGATTATTTGATCAACCTGTCCATATATCTATGTTTAGAATGATTGATCAAGTTTATAGATTTCTTGTGACTACATTTTAGATACTTCAAGTGGCATATATAACTCCCCTCTTCTAGGTTATCAAATTATAAATTAAATGTTTAGTTAGACATGCTAGCCTATATCACATGCTTCATATATATATATATATATATATATATATAATTTCATTTATATGTTGTGCCTTTCACGTGCCTTCCTTGTATGTTTTTTATCACATGATCTTTCTTATAGAGTTGACATCTTGGCCCTTTCCTTGTGTTTGCATTTACATTATTTTAGCCCCTTAGTTTATGTTTTTTTCTATTTTTCAATGGTCCTTTAACCTTTATTTTTAATCCCATTCTAAAAATTTGTAGAATTCCTAATGATGACAACATTTATATCAAGATATTCCATCTTTGGATGCATTAATTTTTTAGGGAATTTGTAAGATGTTTGAAATCCTCCTCTTCTTATTTTTTCATGATATTTCCCATCGACTTGTTTTATTTCCTCCCTTGGATTATCTTCAAACATTTTAATATTCCTCCATGTAGGTGCAATATTATTCTTATAAAATATTACAAAAATGTGAAAACATTAGAACAAATAAAAAATAAGACTTCTATTGATTGATACATATAATGTTTATATACATATGTTAGAGGTTTATCATATACATGAGACACATGTGATTCTTATAGTATTATTAAAGTGGGTGAGATGCATGATATACATGTTTAATATGACCCCATACTAATAAATGTTATGCGTCTACTTTCATGTCCACATCTCTAGGGGACATTATCACATTAGTGATGGGATTTATATTGGGGGAATTTAGCTAAAACATACTTTATGGTGATATATTTATTTTTATAAATTTATAATAAAGAGTTACTTAAATTTATTATATAATATTTCTCTAATACTTAAATTTTGTGTTACATGGATATATATTACATGGTTACATTGTGACTACTATGTTTTCACATTATGTGTATGTTTATGGTTGCTTAATTTTTTGCATGTGTATGATTGAATGTGTTGCTTGTTGATGTATTATATAGTCATTGTACTTAGAGGATATTTCAGTTTTCATGTCATGTGTTATCATGTCATCATGTCTTATGAGTCATATGCCATTGAATGATATTTTGCTATATGTAGCCACATACTTATGTTCAATTTTTACTATGTGCTATGTGATATACTATGTTTTGTGTTGTGGTATATATCATGAAAATTAATATTTATGGTATGTTATGATTGTTCCTAAATTTACATGGAATTTAGCATACATCTATTAGGTCATACTATTACTCTCTATATGCTTTATATATCCCTCTTAAGAGCAATTTACAACATTGGGAGCATGATATTTATTTTCCATTGGGGTAATTATAGCCTCACATATCTCCTTATATTCATCACTACACACATACACGTGCGCGTGCGCGCGCGCACACACACACACACACACACACACACACACACACACACACACACACACACACACACACACACACACACACACAAACACACACACACATTACTCATATTTTATTTTATTGGGTTATAACTTATTCCCCATTATTTAGGTTACATTAGGGCATATCCCCCCCACATTCTAGACACCCAAATTTAGCACAAGCCTTATTTTACAATGCCTTTTAGTCACTTTGATTATATGGATCTTAGGAAAGAATTATGTAATTAGTTGTGAATGTAATTTTATATGAATCTATGGCCCCTTTTTCCCATCAAAATTAATTGAGTCACCTATAGAAACTATTATTAAAATTTGGGATTTACAAAAAGACCCTAAATGATAATACTACTATGAAAAATCAGGAGAATAATATAATAATAATATCATTCAATAATTTAAGACTAATACATTTTATAAAATTACTAGGAATAGAAAAAATGTAGTGAAAAATAAATACTTAGTTGAAAACTATATCTGTGAGAGAAATTAGAGATTGAAACTTGTTGTGCAAGGACATATGATGACTAGAATCACGAACCAAGAGTTAGATATGGGCCTAGATAATAGTGTTAATAAGAAGACACTAGAGGGATGGTGATATTATCTAACTTGGGTTGATCCATTCCACTAATAGTGAGTAAATTTGGGTTTTAAGGTTCTCTATGTCTTCATCTACATACCCTATATTTGGTACAGGAGCTTACGATCACTTAAAGATACCTATGTATGACTGACTTTACTTTAAATCCCTAGTTCTTTGAAAATTTGAATACCAATGTAAATTCATGGATAAAAATGGTTAATTAGTTGAATTTTTTTGAGACCTCAACACCCCATATGTTGAGTGTTGCCTACATACCAATACTTTAAAGAGGGATTCAAACTTCATGTAGTTATCCCTTGTTACAGTGGTATGTAAATAATTGGTACAATATTATAGATGATGGTGAAATACTAATTTCATTAATTTTATTAACCATGAATTGTGACTTATAAAAAGGTATTTATAATTGAGATATGGGTTACTAAAATTGTATACAATGGGACAAATAGGTACTTTTCTCTCAATGTACAATTACCATTCTAATGCTTTTTGATGTGGAATCCTCTTATGTGAAAAATAGTTTTAAAAGTGTTTATATAGCCATATATTTAAAATTAATTCAAATTATAATAATTAGGGACATATGATTACCTTCCCATAGATTTTGATCTTGTAAATTAACCATTATTTTGTGGGAAGACAAGAGAGGGGCCAAGGACATTGGAGTCATTCGCTATAGTCCCCTAGGGTGATCCTATCCAATGGGTGATTTTATCATGTTTAGTGTTATGTAGGACCTAAAAAATGTCTAAGGTTGATAATAATAAGGATGAGTACATTATGGGGTCACCAATCAGCTTAGAAGAGTGTACAAGGTGGTTGAAAGTGATCAAAAGGGGCCCTAAGTTAGATCTAGAGCTAAGTGTGTAAGAGAGTGGTTAAAAGTTCAAAATTTTATCTTAAATATTAATTTATGTGTCTATATTTTCCCTTATTATTATATTATTCTATAAAAAGTGAAATTAATAAAGTAAAACTAAAATGAATGTGTACCTGAATTAACCTATGGAAATGAGTCCTAGATTTAGGCCACAACACTGGACTATGCTCCATGCAAAAACTTGAAATGAAACATATGTAATATCAGTATTTACTTAAGATAAATAACAAAAGGTGAAATACAAGGAAGTAGAGAGTGAAAATAAAAAAATACACCTTGTTGGGTGTGAATTGTTGTGATTTCTTAGTATAAAAAATGGTGTAAAATTGGTGATTATGGTGGCTTATACACTTGTAGTTTCATTAACATTGAGTATATTGGATTGGACTATGCATGCCCCAATACTAATTAATAATTAGGTGTGCTTAAGAAATCAAGATTTTATTGAATCCATCATCACCTACCTATATTAGTTTAGAAAATTAAAATCCTTATATGAATCTCAATGGATATTTTTGGTGCAAAAATTGGTGGAAATAGAAAACTAACCATTGAAAATGGAATAAGGTTCAATGATGGTGTAAAAAATGTGCAAATATTGGTGAAAAACTAGTAAAAATGCTAAGTATAATGTGGTTCTGGTGTATACATCATGGATAATGACATGAATTGTCATCACATCTATGAGATTGGTGCGAAACTAAGCAATGAGAAAATAATGTGTCATGCACATGCCCAAAATTTATATATGGTGCATATAGATTCTAAAACTAAGTAAAACATATGTGATTTTGAGGAAAAACTTATGTTCTAACTTTGAAAAACATGCCATGCATGATTTGCCCCAAATTGAACAAATATGAGATAAAATTGAGTAATACTATAAACTAAGACTATGAAACTACTGAGAGTTGTTCTGAGTAAACTGTGGTTCTAATAAATTCTAAAAATGCCTATTTCTTAGTCATTTGGAAAATAATGTTGGAAAGGACACTAGAGAAGTGTTCTCTTATCCAATGTGTCACTCATATTTAAATGTCTTTCTATGTATTTTTTAGCCTAAAACTATGTCAACTACACAATCACTATTAATTCCTATCTGTGTACTGATATGGGAATTCTAGTCTCTAAGATAAACCTCTATGAATGTCCCCTCTTTTCAAATGAGTTGCTGATCTTGAAAAATAAATTGAATCAAAATGAAAAGATATGGAATATGTTATTTTTTATGTTAAAAATGTAAATCTGAGTAATATTGATGACATGGAAAGAGTATGGAATCATCATACATGTAAATTGAGCATAATAATAATGTAGGATGCATGTGGAAACAACATTCATAGTAAGTCTGTCTAGATATATGTGACAATGAATAACACAAATAATTGAATAACTAAGTATATAACACTGATTAAAACTACTTAGGGAGGAATGCATGATATCCATCTTGACATTAGAAGGGTTAGGTGGATCTATGATTCCCATCATGGAATTATAAGGGTTAGGTGGATGCATGATGTCCATCATGGAATCAAAAGTTGAGAAAATAAGAAAACAATTTACCATGGCCATGATGCACATAATAGAAGATTATACACACACCAAATAAAAACACAATAGAATGCCAAGGGTCCACATACAAAGGAAATGTTCAAATGTCACTTAATCAAAAAAAAACACACTAGGGAAAGTTTAAATGCCCTAACATGCATATAAGTAAATAATGAAGGCTAAGATCCACATAAGGACATGTAAACGTCCAGACACATAAACATAATACACACACGAGTACATGTTTAAAATTTTTCACATACATACAATAAAAGATATATAGGCTTAGAGCCATTTATAAATGACACATTAAAATGTCCTCAAAGGGAAAAAATATACATAAAACATGCAAAGCTATAAAAATAAATGTAGAACCATGATGATTAATTAGTTTGATCAACAATAGTTAATTTGTAACATGAGTATATTTGATAACTAAGACAAAATGTAGTAAATCATGATGTAGTGAGTGATAAATATTAAAAGATGTAATGTTATGTAAATATCTAAGTATGAGTAAGATAATATGGGAAAATAAGGATAAAAACTATGTATACCATGCCCCCAATGAGATAATGGATGAATATCCATGCTATAGGAATCCTGCGTGTAGTTTTAAGTTGAGATGTGATAGTCTGAGATCATGGGCACAACAATGGGGTGAGGGACACTAGAGTAACACACTCCTATCCTCCATAATGATCCTATCTAAGTGAATTTTATGTGTGTGTAATAGTGAAAGTACCTGAAACTAAATCTAGAAATGGTGTTTTGTGTAATTTATAATCACTCATGTACACTGGTGAAACATGTATGATGTAAAATTAGGTAAAGCATGTATATACCATGATACAAAACTAAACAAATGTATGAAAAATACATATAAGCATGCATAGATCCTATTTTTTATAAATATTTTACTATTTTTTTTATTTTGGCATATATTTTTAAGGAGTATGTACATGGTAAAATATATATACTAACTGATGAGTCCTACAAGTGACTCACAATCAACTGGCACTATGTCAAGAAAATGAATGGTGACCTTTTAGGAAGGGGAAGGGTTATTTTGAATATATTGTAATGATATAAATATAGAATTTGAATATTGAAAACTAAATATTCTATAACTATCACTACCATACTGATAATTTTTATCTTCTTGTCTCTACCTTTGATCATGATGAACTATGGGGATTTTTTAAACCCATCTTGAAGTATTTAAATCCTATACAGGTGCCTAATTTGAAGTACCCCTAAGACTCTATAACATCAATTGAGGATGTGTATGAGTAGAGAGTGGATACCTAGAATTTGTGACAAGGATTTACTAAAGTGGCCTCCATGAAAGTGTATATCTTTGTGGTGAGAATATCAACATAGGTTTTACCTTTTTAGGTGGCTAAACTAAAGGCTGCTATCTGGAAATCAAATCTATCTATGTTAGAGGATAGTCATAAGGGATTCTTGTAACTATAATAACCTCATTATCATATATGTATTTTAATCATCTATGTGTTGTATAAATAATTACATAAATATTTTGAATCTAAGGGCATCCTAATATTATGTCAAAGACCTTTGCACTAGGTATGACTATGAATCTAGTGGCTATATATATAATAAAAACTTGTAATGGTAATATAATCTCACCAATAGAGATTTTCATGTGACTATTTAATATTTTTATGACCATGGTGATGGGAAACATAGCCAAATATGTGTATCTGAGATGAAAATTAAGTGTGTTGGTACACGTATTCACACTTGAACCATTATCAACCATAATACTCTGAATAGGATGGTGAACAATGTGAGATCAAACAAACAAAGAATGCAAATATGAGTCATCATCAACTATCTCATGCTCTAAAAATGTTATGAGTGGCCTAGATGGAATTGAAGTATGATAAGAACCTATTATACCATTTAAATAATGTTGTTCCTTTGCATGGGAATGGTAAGAAACTGGTGGAGGGTGTGTATTATATGTATAGTACATGCTTGATGTATTTATTGTCTAATTATTCACGTGCTTAGGAAAAGGATCACTAAATATTTTCATTTATTTAATTTCACTTTGTTGGACTATTGTACTCTCTATTAGTGTTCCCACATCAATGATATTTTCATCTATCAAATCCTAAATCTAGTGTCTCAAATTGATACATCTATTAGTAGTATGTCCTAGTGCCCTATGATAGTTGCAAAAGGTATTTTGGTCAAAAAATTTAGGAATAGGATAATTATAATAAATTTATTTAATTTGAGGGATAAATATGACATTACATTATAATAGTGTTTTGAGGATCTTATATGGATCTTCTATTAGGCTAGTAAACTATCTCCTTGGAGGAGCTGATAAGATAATGTGTGGAGTAGGATTTGAAACTACATATACTGTTAATTTTGATTATTATTATTATTATTATTTGGAATTAAATTTTATGGTGGATTAATTTAAATCTTGGTATTATAATTTAAATTGGTTGTATACTTAATATTTTTTATTTCCAATAACTTGGCTTCTCTTAACTTTATTGTATGGTACAAGTCTGTGAACAAGATGAAATTCTTGAACATAATGGAATCATGCAAGGATGTAAATATAAATTATTTAATTAAATCATGTAATTACATATCTACCATATTATTTTCCATTTTGGATAACATGGTCTTGTATCTTAAAACATATTCTGTGATAGGCTCATTAGATTTCTATTTGAGTAGTACAATTTGAGCATAAGAAACCTTCTGACAAATGTTGATTGAAAAGTTTGATATATACATATTGGAGAATGGATTTAATGAATGTAATAATTGGTGTGGTAAATTATATAACCATTTTAATTAAATTATTTAATACCTATTAGGAATAACTTAGTTAATAATCTATCTTTAGATACATAGTCCAAACATGCTACATGAAATTATTTGATATGTTGTTTCAGATCACCCTTTCCATAATATAGTGTAAGCTTGGGTGCCAAAAACCCTATAGGTAAGGGATATAATACTATATTTTGTGAAAATGGAGTGTGAAATAAAACATGATAATCTAGTGCCTAATTAGGTTTTGCAGCACCTCACTTTAAATGTTACACCTTAGTTTGCAAAGATTGAATATCTTACATAAGGGATTATACATTGGGAGAAGAGGAATGTGTGATAAACAAAGGTAGTGTTCCAAATTATGGAGTAATAATTATCATGGTAATATGTTTAATCCCTTGATTTCCCCCTTTATGAAAGGTAGTACCAAATTTGTATCCAATGGAGCATTAATCTGAGAAGATTGAACTACATTTGCATTTTTGATATCCAACAAAGTTTCCAAAATGATAGTATGATGAATAGGTTTATAAAAAATTATTTATATAAAAATATGTAAAAATCCAACTTTATTTAATTTTATTTATTCCCCATTTATAGGAGGGATTACATCTTGATGTTCATTCAGAGGACCATTGTTATCTTGATGATATTGCTTGTGTTCAGAATTAGTATCATTGAAATCCATATATTCGCTAGGTGTAAGAAAATTCAAAAGTATTTATACACATTTATTATTATCCATATTAGGACTAAGAGTAATTTTATTATGATAAATAATAATACCACCTAATCTATCACTTCTTCTTAAATGAATAAAAAGAACTTTTTTAGATTGCATATAATATGATATGAAAACTTGAATTTTTTTATCATAATAAAATTTATAAAATATGGAAATAAAAAAAACAAGTGGAAATAAAAAATAAGGATAGAACCTAGTAACATATATGGCTATGAATTGGAAACATTTGAATAATAAACATGTTCACCAATATGTTTTATCAAATTTGGGATTTTAAAAAAAGCCCCTAAATGATAACACTACTATGCAAAATTATGAGAATAATATAATAATAGAATTAATTTATTTTGGGCTAATATATTTTTTAAAATTACTAAAATATAAAAAATGTAGTGATAAACAAAGACTTAGTTTAAAATTATATTGGTGGGAGAAATCAAAGACTAAAACTTGCTATGTGGGGAGATCTGATGGCTAAAATCAAGAATCAAAAGTTGGTTCTAGGATTGGATAACAATATTAGGAAGATGAAACTAAAGGTTTGTCACTATTGTCTAATATATGGGTTCTTATCCACTAATAGTGAGGAAATCAAGGTTTTTGGGTTCTCTATGTCTTCGTTTATAGAGCTTATATCTAGTGTGGGAGCTTACGATCACTTTTAGAGACCACTATATGACTAATTTTCCTTTGAAACCCTATATCCTTAAACATGTGAATACTAATGGAAATTAGTGGGGAAAATAAGGTTAATGGTTTTATTTGGGTGACACATCAACACCCCATGTGTTAAGCACTTCCTACATACCAATACTCTGAAGAGGGGTCAAACTTCATGTAGTTCTCCCATGCTACAATGGTGTCTGAATAACTGGTTAAATATGCTAGATGTTGGTAAAATAATGTGTGATTAAGTGACATAACCATTACTTGTGACCTATAAATTTATTTATCCTTCAGATTTGGGATATTATGGTTGTATGTAATTAGAATTGGGAGAAATAGTTAATTTTTTCTTCATGTACAATTATCATTCTAGTGTTTTTCGATGTGGAAGCCTTTTATGTGAAAAATTGTTTGAAAAGTGTTTATATAGTAAAACATTTGAAATTCCATCAAATGGGACTCATTACAGATATATTCCAACCTTCCTATAGCTTTTAATCTTTTAAATTAGCATTTAGTTGGTGGGAAGATAGGAGAGGGGATAAGGACACTAGAGTGGTGAACTATAGTACCCTAGGGCACTCTTGTATAATGAGTGATTTGATCATGATGAGTATTATGAAGGACCTAAAATATGTCTAAGGTTGACAAGAATAGGGATGAGTAAATTTTAGGGTTGTTTATTATCTTATAAGAGTGTTCAATGTGGTTGAAAGTGATCAAAAGGGGCCCTAAGACATATCTAGAGATAAGTGTGTAAGGGAGTGGTCAAAAATGAATTATTTTAGCTTAAATGTTAATTTATGTCTATAGACACAAAGATATAAAAACTTTTTTGTCATTTTGAGGTTGTGCTCATCCTGGGATAAGATAGATAAACACAGGTTAAGATTTATCATCGATCTTAACCCCTTTTTATAGAACCTATCCCTTGATATTTTGAATCCCCTTTTGAAAAATTTCCAATTTTATCCATTGAATTTTGGTTCTTTTAATGTTATTTGGGTTTGTTTTACATGCCACTAGATTACTAATTCAACTTATAAAAGGTTCATAGATATGCATAGTTGTCAGGAGACATTTAAGGACATGCATTTTCATATTTTAAGAGCTATAAAAAAGTTACAAATTTATTACATTGAATAAATAGAGCTATATCTAAAGTACTATTAAATTTTCATGTTTATGCTAAGGGTAAGATAGGAGAGAGAACATTTAGATATGCATTCATAATTCAACATACACATGCAAGAGGGATAACCACATGTAAGTTTGATGCCTCTTCTAGGAATTATAAATTAGTATAGTGATTGGTATTTCAATGGGAATTGACCAAGGTTAATCGAACTTAATCACATTTTATTGATTTCCCCATATTTGATATCTCAAGTATTTATGTAGGAAACTAGGGTTTGTTATTTTAGGTACATTTGTACATGGTAAAAATACTAAGAAGGTAAGGAAAGACATTACTAAAGTAGGAAAATCATCCAAGAAATAATATAAATTTTATAGCCATAGGGTCAAGATCGATCCATAAGAGTCAAGATCAACTAGTGGTACTATGTCATTCCTACTGGTTCTGACCTAGACCAAAAACACTAATCAATTGAAAATAACATACTTGCATAGGGTCAAGATCGACCCATAGTGGCCAAGACTGAATATTAGTACTACCTCCTTTTTTATGATTCTGTCCTAGAATAGAAATAGTCATTAATTACATAAATGACCAAAATGTAGTCACTTCACACAAATTTAGATCAAAAAATCAAATTGTGTAGATCAAGACAATGCAATAAATAAGCTAAGTCTTTATTTACCCTCTTGTATTTGTTTACAATGACTTGTCAAAATTTCATGTTAAATCATTATTTTAGAACTATAATTTTGTATATATTCTATCAATATGTAGTTTAATTTTATTCTATTATTTTCTATCTAATTAAGGGGTTATTATTTCATTAATCTAAGTTTAGATAAAACTTATTGGTGAACCCATATAGTTTCTTCAAACTTTGTTTATATCTCTCTGACTTAGAGTTTGTTTGTTTTAGGAAAATTTCTTATTCCTTTATTTTCTACCATATTAAAGTTTAGGAGTCCTAAAATGTCCACCTCTATTAAAAACCCTAATAGTGCCCATCCTTTAGATTTTCTATTTTCTAGTATCTTTATACCTTATGATTACTATAATGCATGGACTAATGATGATCATTATTTATTAATAAATATAATTATGTATTTGAGGAATATGATTTTTAAGACAATGATTATAATTATGATTATGAAGAAGTAAATAATGAAGAAGAGAATGAATATGGTAGTTTTAAAATAGAATAACTTAGTTCCCTTATTTCATCTTTATACTGTAATCTCAGTCATACTTTAGAACAAGAGGAACATAATACTAATTCACATATTATTAATCCTCCCATATTGTATGAATTATGATATGAGTATTATTTATTTAAAAATATACATTTCCTATCTTTACAATTTTTATAGCACTTTATCGTATTCATGATTACAAAATAAAAATGCATAAGAATAAAAAATAATGCAGAAATAAAACTTTTTAGAACATTATTCTTACATGCTTAGATACTTCTCATGATATACACAATTCAAATGTTACAAAAGTAGAATGTGGTTCTTCTTTTCTATCTCAAAATGATGGAAATGTTACAAAAGTAGAATGTGATTCTCTTTTTCTCTCTCTAAATGATACAAATATTAAAAAAGTAGAATGTGATTATTATTTTCTCTCTATAAATACAAATGTTAATAAAGTAGAACATGATTATTATTTTCTCTCTTTAGATGATTCAAATGTTATAAAAGTTGAATGTGATTCTTCTCTTCTCTTCGAGATGATGTGTTAGAGGTGCAATCACTAAGAGGAGGGGTTGAATCAATGACCCCAAGTATTTAAATTTCAATTCTAATCCTTTCAAACTATTAGAAAATCAGCATATACCAACTTGATCAAACAACATTAACAAGAGAGCTCATTCATTCAATGCATACACAAGATCAAACACACAACACATAGTTCTTGTGGGAAACCCTCATGGGGAATAAAAACCACTCTCAAGCCTACAACACATGGAATAATTATCCTATAAGAGATTAAAAACAAGATACTGGTCAAGTCTTTTAGACCAAAATTTAGTGAAATACCTATTCCACAAGGAGCACCTACCCCTAAGATGATCAAGTCCTCCTGACCACCTATTAGTCAAGTCCTTTTGACCCAAAACCTTGATCAAGTACTCCTAACCTAAGGCCTTTAGTGAAACACCTATTTAATAAAGATAGACCACCCCTAATTAA
Organism: Torreya grandis; assembly: GCA_037957365.1. Lineage (NCBI taxonomy): Eukaryota > Viridiplantae > Streptophyta > Pinopsida > Cupressales > Taxaceae > Torreya > Torreya grandis. The sequence goes on along the minus strand of JARHVA010002541.1, from coordinate 171,622 downwards.
TATCAAATCCTTTATGCCCTCCTTTGAAATTAACACCTCCACCTTTGAACTGATGTCTTCTACACCTAATGATGGACCTCTAATAATATAGCCCCCTTCATTTCTTCTCACACTTAAAATGCATCCAAAGCCACCATTTGGATCACTCCACTCTTCTCTACTCATACATTATCAACAAACCTACAACATATCTATTAAAACCTAAACAACATTATCATGGGGTTATCCACACAAACCACACTCTAATCTAATTCTCAAATCAACCTCTAATCTCACACAAACATCACCTATCCTTCAGTCATCATAAATCTACAAGATCACTATTCTATCATCATAAATATGACCTATAGGTCATACACATAGTCCTAAATCTAATATTATTATCAACCCATCCACTGGGCACACCTACTCTTCTCTATCCTTTGCTTTAATGCTCACTATTCACACACAAGCCTTACACTAGTCTATAAACCATCTCATTTGGTTTCACTATTTATAGAGCCTTCATGATTATCAATATATTAGTCATCCATTAGGCATACCTTAACCATAATACATCTATCATATGAAGACCCAACTCAATACAATCTTCATAGGTTAGCCATACTATCTATGGGTCACTCTTAAACAACTACACCTTTTAATTAGGCCCTTGTAGCTCTTATAGGTCTCATGGAGACCTATTCACCCATTTATCACTTCATATAGAAATACAAGAACATATTAAAACTTTCAAATACATGGTTCCACTCCTTATTTCCATTTAAACTTCCTCAAATTATCACATTCAACTCTACTCACCTTTACATATGTTCAATCTAATCATATAGTAGCTTTGTACATAGGAACACCATGAATGAACACTTAGACAACTTCTTAGAAATTTTTTTATACTGAATATGAATTGGTCAAACCTTAAAATACCACACAAATCATCCTTATGGAGTCTACAACATTCCCAAATAGCTAAGTCATCATGAGACATTGAAATACCATTAGAATGAGCTCAAATATCCTTCTCAAGTTCTTAACAAATAAACATCAAACACATATTAAAATTTTAAGATTAATAACTTTAACTGTATAAACATTCAAACCATATAACTAGGTTTAATAGATGTGCCTTTGAGTACTCTAAAATTTTATTTTTACAACAATAGCAAATTCATCTTGGATCAAATGTTATGGATAAAATATAGGGCACTGGTTTTTCCCTTTGAAAAATTCAAATAGTCAAATCCCAATGGTCAAAATTAAACTTTGAACACCTTGTCCTCATCTCATGTCCTCATGTCTTAGATTAAACATGCACTATCGATCTTCCTTGAAGTATCTCAACCTTTACCTTTCATTGTTCATCATTGGATCTTCATCTTGACTATTTGACTTAATGTGCTCTATCAATCTCTTATATGTATCTTAGTCTTTATCTATGGTAAACATTGGACACCTTGAAATCACCTCACTCAATATGAACCATTGATATTTATCTATATGAATGCCCATGAGCTATTATATCTCTATTTGGTCCTATTATTTTACCCTTCATAAATTGGGCTAAGTATGGGGACCATTGCAATCTACTTAGAAGACCATCTTCACTCTTTAATAACTTTTGCCTCAATCAATCTCATGAATTGAAAGTTGGACCATATGTTCTCCTTTAAAATATGAATCCAACCATGTATTAATGATCTTATGAATCCTTTGTGCATGCAAGATATGCCATAACCAAAATACTCACTTAGCTCTACTTTGAACTTAGATTTTTAACATAGTTGAGCTTAGATTGATTTTACACCATCGATCTTTGATGAGATAAAACTCAGAACATTATTTATGCCTTTTAAAATTGACTAAGTGTTAGAACCTAGTGCATTTATTTCTAAGAGGCTAACTTTGCACTTGTATAACTTTTACTATGCTAAATTTTATGTCATGAGATTTGAACCATGTGATCACTTTACATAGAAGAATCCATCCATATATCAATCTTCTCTTGGAAGCCTCACATGTGTGAGATATGATGTCATCAATATTCCTCCTTAGATTTATCTATCACAAAGCCAATTATGCCTAGATGAACACAATGAAGAACTAGATGAATACCATGTACTTCCATAAGATCTACAATCACCATGGACCTCTAACAGGACCCCTCACTCATGCTCAATACTTTAGACTCATCCATAAAAAACATTAACCATGCAAACTTTCAAGATCAATCAAGCCTTCTTTAAGCATACTATAACAAACCATTGCACACTTTGTCATTGTCACTTAGACTATGAAGGCAGTTTATCCACTCATCTGTACACCTCCATGAAATCATTGATAACTTTATAAAAATATCCCCTTTTTCATTTATTTAAACACCCATCATAAAAAAATATACAACTCACCTTCCTTCTCTCTTCTCAAATACTCTCACAACAAAAACCTTCTCCCCCTTTGACACAATGACAAAATGGGCACAAACTGATCTTGAGGACTTGAAAAGACTACCAAAAAGATAAGAACATATTATAAAGATATTACAAACTCCCCCTTACCTTAATCCTACCTCTTATTTCCTTAAAAACTTCCTTTTTCTACATACCAGCAATCTTCTTCAACCAAGCACAACAACCAATGAAGAAATAACATACAAAAACATTGAATTCTGATAGATCTCACCAAGAAATATCTTAGAGGGACTCCCCCTATGATATTTGAGCCATTTAACCTCTTAATCATATTTATATCTCCATACACGATGAAGAGCCACCACATAGGCTCACTAGCCTTTTCTCTCTAGACACTCCCATGACTACTAACTCAACATCTGTACTAAAGCTTATTTATAAACTTTGGAGCAATCTCATGAACTTATTTTTTCCCTTAACAAAATACATTTTATTAATTCTTAGATAAATAAATGACACCCAAGCTTTGTATTAGATACCCAAATGTAGATTTTAATAATGGTTTGGTCATAATATCTGCAAGCTGATCTTTTATAGGCACATGCTCAAACTTAACACTTTAATTGATCACTTATTCTCTATAAATGGTATCTAATAGTAATGTGCTTAGTTTTTGAGTGCATAATAGGATTATTTGAGATACTAATCACACTAGTATTATCATAATAGATAGGACAAGGTCCATTTTGACTTACCTTATAATCCTCCAAAGTTTGTTTCATCTATATGACTTGAGTGCAACAAGAAGTAACTTCTATATACTTAGATTCTAAAGTTGATAGAAACATTGAGGCTTCTTTCTTACTTAGCCAAGACACCAAGAAATCCCCCATGAAGAATACCCCACTACTGGTACTCCTCATATCATCCAAACATCTTGCCTAATGTACATCAATATATGATTTCAAAGAGAATTATTTGCACTTGGGATACCATAAACCATACTCTATGGTGCCTTGGAGATACATCAAAACCCTTTTGACTAATTTGAAGTGAGATTATCTAGGGCAAGATTGAAACCTTCCTACAAGACCCATTGCTTACATGATATCAAGTCTAGAAGAAGTAGAGTATACAAAGTTTGATCATGGATCTATACAAAGTTTGATCAATTTTTGGTGAGTCATCCAATTTAATTAACTTTCATCATATGATCATTGGAGTACCATTGGCTTACAATCCATCATGACAAAATTTCTTAACATATCATTGATGTATTTATCTTGTGAAATGAATTTCCTACATCAAGCTGGTTAAGTTGCAGTCCTAAGAAGAAATAAAGTTCTTCCAACATTGACATTTTAAACTCAGTATATATAGTATCTACAAATTATCTACTCATTTTATCATTATTATATCTAAAAACTATGCCATAAACATATACAACCACTATCAATTAATGATTTCCTTCTATCTAAATGTACAAATTACTATCAACTAAACCCCTTTTAAAACATTGACTCAAAAGCTACTTATCTAACCCATCATACCAAGTTCTAGTAGCTTGTTCAAGACCATAAAGATCCTTCTTTAGTTTACACACAAAATATTGATTACTTGACATGAATTATCCTTCAGGTAACTCAATGTAGACTTCTTATTCTAAATTTCCATTCAAGAAAATAGATTTCATATTCATTTGATATACTTTAAAACCTTTGAAACTAGCATATGCCAAGAAAAGTCTAGTTGCTTCCATTCTTGCCACACGAGTAAAAGTCTCATCAAAATATATTCTTTCAACTTGAGCATATTCTTTACACACCAATCTATCCTTGTTCCTTTTTACTTCTCCTTTCTCATTCATCTTGTTTTTGAAAATTGACTTGGTACCTATCACATTTTTATCTTTTGGCCTAAGAACTAAGTCGCATGTTTCATTATTTTCTTTTTGATCAATTTATTAATCCATTGCATCATTCCAAATTTCATATTTTCTAGATTCCATGAATGTTTTGGGTTTAATCATGGATAACAGAGCTAAGTCTTGTTTATTTTTATTAATCAACATTCTCCTTCTAGTCTCCAACCTTGCACCAACATTTCTAATATTTTGAGAGATTGGATGATCTTTATAAATTATTATAGATGGAGATTTAGATTATTGTATTTATTCCTCCTCTTCATCTTCATCATCTATTTGAATGGATAACTCATCATTTTTTTGCAACAAAATTCGGAATTGAGTCACTTACCTATAATTTTGGATTTTTTGACTCTACTTGTCTCATCTACCCTTACATTTAAACTTTTAAAAATATTGTGAATTCTCTTATTGAAGCACCTATAGGCATTAATGATAGAAGAGTAACCTAAGAATATGACCTCATCAGACCTTGAATCAAATTTTCCAAGATTATCTTTACTCTTTTGATAAAGCACCTACTCCCAAACACTCTAAAATGTTTGACATTAGCCACTCTATTCTTCCATAAATCATAAAGTCTTATCACTATTTATTTTGATTTGACACCTATTTATGATGTAAGTTGAAGTTTTGGCTGCCTCTTTCCAATAACCATCTGATAATTTGGCATCTTGAATCATTGTTCTACTCATCTCTTGAATATTCCTCTTCTTCCTTTCAACAACACCATTTTGTTGTGGTGTTCTAGAAGTATAATATTATCTTCTTATCCTATGTTCTTCATAAAAGTCATCAAATTTATGAGAAAAAAACTCACCTCCTCTATTTTATTTAACACACTTGATCTTTAAACCTTTCTCATTTTCCACAAGATCTTTGAATGCTACTAATCTTGCAAAATATTCTAATTTTTCTTTAATAAAAAATATCCAAGTCATCCTAGTAAAATCATCAATGAGAAGCATGAAGTAGATATTACCTTGAATATTTTGAGTTCTCATAGGTCCACATAGATTAGTGTGAATCAAATCCAATGGATATATAGTGGATAATTCCTTGGACTTGTACCTTCACTTAGTTTACTTCCCATGAAGACATGCCTTTCACAGAGAATGAGAAATCTTAGAAATCCTAGACATATGCCTTACCAATCCCTTTGAACTGATCTTTACCATATTATTAAAATTTATATGTCAAGGCCAACTTTCCTCTAATTGATTCATTTATAATTCCTTCTTCTTGGACTCATGAAACACATACATGTTATCTATTTTACAAACATTTGCAACTAATCTACCAAATTTTATTTTTCTCATTTCACATACATCATCATGAAAAGTTAAAACATTTCATTGCTTACACATTTGGCTTACACTAAAAAATCATGTTTTAAAACTTGTACATATAATACATTCTTAGTCCTAACATGGCCATTGTCCAAACTCACAGTACCTTTGGCAATAATGTTAGCTAATTTTTTATGACCAAATCTCACTGAACTTGGGTTGGCCTTCTTGAGGGAAATAAATTTGGTATTGTCTCCTATCATATGATTTGATCAACCACTATCTATAAACCATCTCTTATTCTCATCTTCTTGAGTATGCAAGGCTTCTTGAGTAAACATTGACTCTTCCTTTGGTGGACTACTTGAATTTTACTTATTTTCTTCTTTATCTTTATACTTAATATTATTAAACCATTTGATGGTGTCAATGAATTATATATCCTTTTTCCAAAAGGATATGTTACATTTTTTGGCTATGTGACCTTATTAGTTATAATTGTAAAATATGAGGCCGCTTTTGATCTCTAGAGAGAGCAAAATCCTTATATCTATGACCAAATTGATTGTAGGAGAAGCAATACCCATTGAAGACATGATTCATATTTGACCCTCTTTTCTCTTGACCATTATCGATCAATGGATTTTAATTATTGATCCTTTTCATAAAGCTAAAATCCTTTTTGTCTTTGGATAAGAACACATCTAAGTAAGTCATGACTTTATTCTCACATTGTTCCATCCTTTGATTGAGACTTTTATTCACCATGGCCTATAGATTTTTTACTATTTCCTCTAGATCTTGCACTTACATCTTTACATCATCCATGCTTGCATTGATATTTGATAAATCACATACTAGTTTATCTTAAAGATAAGACATAGTCTCTTTATCATCTATTGTACCTTTGATCACCTTCAAGTGGTTAAACTTGCAAGAAGGACCTACTCTGATACTATTTATTAGAGGTAAAATCACTAAGAGGGGGGTGAATTAGTGAGCCCAGATATTTAAATTTCAATTCCAATCCTTTCAAACTATTAAACAATTAGAATATAACAACTTAATCAAGCAACACTAACAAGAGAGCTCATTCACTCAATTCATACATAAGATCAAACACATAACACATAATTCCTATGGGAAACCCTCATAGGGAATAAAACCCACTCTCAAGTCTACAACATATGGAATACTTGTCCTATAAGAGATTACAAACAAGATACTGGTCAAGTATTTTAGACCAAAATTTAGTGAAACACCTATTCCACAAGGATCACTTTCCCCTAAGATGATCAAGTCCTCTTGACCATTTATTGGTTAAGTCCTTTTGACCTAAAACCTGTATCAAGTCCTCCTAACCTAAGGCCTTTAGTGAAACACTTATTTCACAAGGAGCAACTACCCCTAAGGAAGATCAAGTCCTTTAGAAACTCATTTTAAATGAGCAACTTCACCTTTGAACTTATGTCTTCTACATTTGATGATGGACCTCTGATAACACATCCCCCTTCACTTATTCTCACACTCACAATGCATCCAAATCCACCTTTTGGATCACTGCACTCTTCTCTACTCATAGACAATCAACAAACCTATAAAATATTTATCACAACCTCAATAACATGATCATGGGGTCATCCACATAGACCACACTTTGATCTACTTCTCAATTCAACCTCTAAGCTCACACAAACGTCACCTATCCTTCGCTCATCCTCAATCTATAAGAACACTATTTTGACATCATAAATATGACCTTACAGGTCATACACATAATCCTCAACCTATTCTCCTTATCAACCCATCCACTGAACACACCTACTCTTCTTTGTCCTTTATTTTAATGCTCACTATTTACACATTAACCTTACACTAGTCTAAAAACCATCTCATTTCGTCTCACTATTTATAGAGCCTTCATGATTATCGACATCTTGGTCAGCCATTAGGCATGCCTTAACTCTTAATTCATATATCATATTAAGACAAAACTCAATACAATCTTCATAGGTTAGCCATAACCTCTATGGGTCACTCTTAAGTAGCTACACCTTTTAATTTGGCCCTTGTAGTTCGTATAGGTCTCATAGTGACCTATTCACCTGTTTAGCACTTCATCAAAAAAAAAAAAGAACATAAGAATAATTTAAAATACATGGGTCCACTCCTTATGTCCCCTTAGACTTCCTCAAATGATCATAGTCAAATCTACTCACATAGTAGCCTTGTATATAGGAAAACCATGAGCAAACACATAGGTAACTTATTATAAATTGTTAATACTAAATATGAATTTGTCAAACCTCTAAAAACCACATAGATAATCTTCATGGATTCTAAAACATTCCCAAATATCTAAGTTATCATGAGACATCAAAATACCATCAGAACGAGCTCAAATATCCTTCTCATGTTCTTATTAATTGAAAATCAAACACACAATAAAATTTAAAGATTAATAAATTTAATTGTACAAAAATTTAGACCATATAACTAGATTCACTAGATGCCCCTTTGAGTCCTCTATAACTTTTATTTGTATAGCAATAGCAAATTCATCTTGGATTACAAGTTATGGAAAAAATATAGAGCACTAGTTTTTCCCTTTGCAAAATTTAAATATTCAAATCCCAATGGTCACAGTTAAACTTCAAACACCTTATCCTCATCTCATGTCCTCACATTTTAGATTAAACATGCACCATCAATATTCCTTGAATTATCTTGACCTTTACCTTTCATCACTGATCATTGGAACTTCATCTTGACCATTTGACTTAATGCACTCCATCGATCTCCTATATGTAGCTTGATCTTTCTATATGTTAAATATTGGACACCTTAAAATCATTTAAGTCAATGTCCACCATTGATCTTTATCTATATGAATACCCATGACCCATTGGAATTTCATTTGGTCCTAGTCTTTACCCTTCAAAAAATTTGGCTATGTATGGGGACCATTGCAATCTTCTTGGAATGTCATCTTTGCTCCTTAATAACTTTTGCCTCAATCAATCTCAAGAATTGAAACTTGGACCATATTTTATCCTTTCAAAGAGGAATCTAACCATGTATTAATCATCTTCTAAAGCCTTTTTATGTGCAAGGTATGCCATTATAAAACTTCTAACTCAACTCCACTTTAAACTTAGTTTTGTAACGTAGTTGAGCTCAGATTAATTTCATGTCATCAATCTTTGATGCGATGAAACATAAACTATTAAATATACCTTTAAAATTTGACTAAGTGTTGGAACTTAGTGTACTTTTGTCTAAGAGGACACTTTGTACTCACATAACTTCTACTGCATTAAATAACATGTCCTAAGATTTAAAATATGTGATCAGCTTACATAGGATAATCAATTCATATGTCAATATTCTCTTAGAATCCTCACATGTGTGAGATATGACATCATCAATATGACTCCTCAAATTTTTCTGTCACAAAGCCAATTATGTCTAGATGAACATAATGAAGAATGAATGAATACCATGCACTTCCACAAGGTCTCCAATCACCATGGACCTCTAGTAATACCCCCTACTCATGCTCAATACTTCAGACTCATCCCTAAACAAACTTAACAATGAAAACTCTAAAGATCAATCAATCCTTATTCAAGCATACTAGGGAAAGCACATTCCTCACTTTGTCATTGTCACTTAGACTATCAAGGAACTTCATACTCTCATCTTACCTCCATTACATCACCATGACATTGTTAACAACTCTCCAACATGATGCAAATTCTATAAAAGTAGAATTTTATTCTCCTTTTCTCTCTATATTATGTGTATGTTACCAAAGTAGAATGAGATTATCATTTTCTCTCTATAGATGATGCAAAGGTTAAAAAATTATAATGTGATTCTTATTTTATCTCTAGACAATGAAAATGTTATAAAAGCTTTAAGTGATTCTCCTTTTCTCTCTCTAGATAATGCCAATGTTACAAAAGTTGCATGTGATTCTTCTTATCTCTCTAGATAATGCAAATGTTATAAATTAGAATATGATTAGTACTTTATCTATCTAGATAATTCCATTGATACAAAATTATAATGTGATTTTACTTTTCTCTTTATAAATAATGATTATTATTCTTTATCTCTCTAGAAACATAAATAAAACACATGCACATAATATTTCCTTATCTCCTTCTGAAAATCATTGTGGTAGTCAAATTATACATGCAAATATTCATGACATTCAAAATGATATATTTTAGTCTTTACAAACTTCAAATGGTATCAATGCTCATATGTATAATGTTTCTAAAATATGTAAATATTTTAGAATGTAATGATAGTAGTGATGATTCCATCACACCTATGATTAGAATAGATGGTAAGATATAACTTATGATCACACCTTTTCAAAATTCTAATATTCATACTATACATATTATGTCCATGATATGGAGTGAATGTAGAAGGGAAGATAGAGAAAAGGTGGAAGATAATTCAAGCTTTAACTCTAAAAATGGGTGGGATAATATGGATATATAATCTATAGTTAGAGAATATAAAGACCCACAAGAGGGAGAGTTCAAATTTAATAAATACCTTGAGGGAATAGGCACTCATTCCACGGTCTCAATCTTCAAGTGATCTCAAGGGCCCCATGAGGGGAATTAGGTTTCACATGAAACATTCCAAAGTCACCCTTATCATGGGTAAACAAATTATTGGGAAAATGACATGAGGCAAAAATTGATAGATTCCTTCTTGGAGCCTTCAGTGGAGAATGGTGAGGTATGTATAAACATCTTTGACACTGTCATTGAAAACCCTGATTCCAAGCTACCTAACTCTCTTATTGGGTCAATAGTTTTATATCATATATGGATTTATTTATGGAATGGGATAATTGGAAATGAAATTTAAAGTGCCAAATGGAATTCGTCACTTTATCATTTTTTTCTTAATCAACTTCACAAATCTATAATAATGTTTCAAGGTCTTGATATAAAGGCCTTGGTTTATGGGAAAATCTAATATTTACATTAGGAAATGGAAATCATGCATTAATATAAATATCTTAAAATTAGAGGATATCCCATGTGGATGCATTTTATAGATCTTCCTTTGGAATTTTGGGAACCAAAGGTAATTATGGGAATAATCAAAGTACTAGGGAAATATATCTCCATAGATCTAGTAATGAAGTCTAAAATTATAATGGTAGCTGTAAGATTCAATGTGTTTCTCTTGGCAGATAAAACATTTAAATATTCCATCAAGAACAGATCAAAATATGGGGATGGAATCAACCCATTTAATATGAGAGAGATGTAGATAATTTAATAAATATAACATTATAATACATTCAAAAAAATAATTCCCCAAAGACAAGAAATCATCACAAGCTAAAAAGCCTAAATGGATTTAAAAAACCTCTACTAGTCTCCCTATGGAAGGATTAACATTGATGGAGAATATTTTAGATCATCTAAAAACTCCATCTATATTGAATAATTTGAAGGAAATAATTCATGATGACATTAATCAAATAATATCTCCAAACACAAATGTTAATTAGGATAGAGTGGAGTTAAAAATGGGAAATTCAACAATTAGACACAGTAAAATGCCTTTTTTTGATTATTTGGAACTACAATGGGAAAAGAGAATGTTGTAGGTTTTCAACACTCCTAATGATAAGAGGCTAAAGCCAAGTGGGGACATGACCAAATCTTAAGATCTCTTTCTAAAAATATTTTTGGTGGAATTAGGTTAGGGATTGTTTAGTCCTAAAAGAGTAAAGTATGTAAAGGCCCAAAGTAGAGAAAATTTAGAAAAGAGTCCAATAATTCAAAGATTTCCTATAAAAAATATGGAATAGGAAAGAGGTTAGTGATAAGATAGACACACCTAATTTGGAAGTTTTAACCCATAGATTAAATGAAAATTACAAAGCCAAAGGCAAGGAGCTAAGACAAGGTTCCCAATAAAAAATATTATAATAAGAACATATTATAGAAGGGTAGTGGACGCATGTCAGTATTATAAGGGGTAAGAACAAGGATGAATTTGGGAAAGATACTAAATTTTTAGGTATATGGTCAACTCAAAAAGTAAATAGAAGGAAAAAATTAAAGAAGTAGTAAAGGGTACTCAGAAAACCCTTTAAAAGCATTTCCCCAACATTGAGAAATGAAGATAATATCATGGAATGTTACGTGGATTAATAACCCCAGTAAATAGAGATTAGTAAGGAATTTTAAAAAGAAGCATAACCCACATATATTAATTATCTAAGATTTTAAAATGTCATAATATTATCTCAATCAATGAAAAGATAAAATATGGAAAAAATCTAATCATATTAGTTTTAATTCTAGTAGGGCTACAAGTGGTTTGGTAATCTTTTGGAATCTTCAAATCCTTGAAGGAGTGGATTTAATAAGAACTAGTAATCACATTACACTTTTGTTCAAAGATAATTCAAATAATCTAGAATGGATTTTGTCTCATACTATGTCTCTAAAAATAATCAAAGGCAAAAAAAACTTTAAGAGGATCTGGAAGAACTATGAGAACTAAACTTCGTGGTCACATGGGAATTCAAAAACTCTCTCTCTCCTTTAGAAAAAAAGGTTGATTATAGGAATTCTCTAAAAGTGTGACTGATTTGAATGATTTCATATCTTAAGATGGCCCATGTATGTAGAATTAAAATAAATCCTCACACTTGGTCTAATAGAATATTGGGGTAAAATTTGATTCAATTAAGGCTAGATAAATTTCTTATTCCCCTAATTTTGACATCCATTTTACTATATCCTTGAACTCCCTCCCTAGAATTGGTTCAGATCACATCCCTATTGTGTTCTCTAGGGGAAATAGGTCTAAAATTAAGAGTTAATCTTTTATATATGACAAAATGTGTAATTTTCATCCAGGTCCCTTATAATCTCTTAAGGATTGGTGAAAAGAACCATTCTCGGGATGTGCTATGTACATCTTGGCCATGAAGCTCAAAACTATCAAGTAAAAACTCAAAGTGTATAGTAAATAAATATTTGGAATATTTTTACTCAAAATAAAAACTTAGTGGAATTGTGAAAGCTAGAAGAGTTTACTAATACCAATGGTCTAAGTGAAAAACTATTATATAAGGAAAATAAACTTATTAATACCTTTCACAATTTATTAGCCAATTAAGGATCCTAATGGGAATAAAAATCCAAATGTATATGGACAAAATAAGGTGAAAAAAATATTAAATTATTTCACCAAACTAATTTTAGATACATAAATACCAATAGAGTTACTTAGCTTGTTTTGGAAGATGGGATAAAATGTCAAGAAGAAGTTGAGATGGATGAGCATATCATTCTCTATTTTAAGAATCATTTGTCAAGAAGCAACTTGATTGATCTTTAGAGAAAAGAAAAGATATTGGGGATCCGCCTAAGGTCATAAGTTAGGCAAAGAATGCATACCTCATCAAACTCCTGTCTATGGTAGAACTTAAATTTGTTGTGTCCTCTATGGAAGGGAATAAAGCCTCTAGCCCATATGGATTCCCCCTTTATGCTTACAACAATTTTTGTAAATAGTTAAATTTTAAGTGGTTTAAAATATGAATGAATTCTTCACAACATGATCTAGTTTTAGGATATTAAATAACATGTTTATTTCTATTATTCTAATTATGTTTGGAGCCAATCAGTTGAAGGAATTTAGGCCTATTATCTTGTACACAATAGTTTATAAAATTTGTACTAAAACCATTGTTATACAGATTCAACCCCTTATGGTGAAGATCATAGATAAACACCATGGTGTATTTATGTTTGGGAGACAATTTATTGATGGGATAATCATTACTCATGAAATAATTCATTTAGTGTCTAATTCCTGAATACAAGGTATGTTTAAGAAGATGGATATGAATAAAGCCTATGATAGGGTTTTTTAGAGGTTCCTAGACAAGGTTTTAGAAACATTTGGGTTTGGCACTACTATCAGAGGTTTGATTTATAGCTATATATCCTCTCTTATGTTTTTCATTCTTGTTAATGGATTCTTGAAAATGATTTTCTCAACTGGAAAAGGGATGAGACAAGGAGACCTCTCTCTCTCCATATCTCTTTATCAGGATAGTTGAATCTCTTGGAAACAATTTTAGATTCAAAACACTTTTATGGATTGTCACCACCCACTAGGTTTGAATTTTATGGACTATATTGAGCCAATATATTGCAATAGTTGGTTCAATTTTTGGTATGGTTGAGGTGATTAAATCACTCAATATTTCTAAGATTTTAGGTTGGAAATTATTTTATCATCAAACCTCACCACTTTGATATTGTGAATTGATTTGGTTCACTCACACTCACAAAGTTATAGGTATGGTTGGGTTACACGACTGAGCTAGTCTCAACAGCTACTTTTCTCTAAAGTTTGGGGTATGGGACCTCACATATTTCTCTCTCTTTATATATCTCTTTAGATACATTGACTTTATAGTATTGATATACCTTGTGGTATATGGTTTTTTTATAATGATTCATTAATTAGGTGTCAAACCATCTAACTTATTATGAAAAGGTCTTATCCCTTTAACAACTAATTCATCCATCAATTGCTCAATAAAGTGTAATGTCTAGAATGTGCTTGCCCTAAGGACCTATTCAACTTGTCAGGTTAACCACTCAACCACTATCAAATTAAATAGTATGCTCAATTTTTATGTCCCACTATATAAGTTGGGTTGGTACAATGTTGCAAGATGAAACCCCAAATCAACACACCCATAAATAAATTACAAGGAGGTGATGAAATCTCACTCACTAAGCCAAAAATAATAAAAAAAGGAAAGATGTATTTTATTTTTGACTCTCATGACCCTACAAATGGGAAAGAGAAGAGTATACATCAAGTAATCTATTGAGAGACAAAAAGACAACTAAATAAAAATTATAGTGAATATAACTATCTAAGAAAATAATGCAAGGTAAAATGATCTTAAGAACAAAATTATGGTTTGTTCTTTCTTGAGCACCAATTTATGAATGTGAATGAAAATTACCTTTGGTTTATTGTAAAATTATATTAAAAGTATGCGCAACCTACAATACAAGTGGTTAAAATTTCAATCAAGATTTTTAATCACTTTAAGGAGTTTGATTTTAAATATTTTATAACTCTCAATTTTTCACACAAAAATAATTTCACTGATATGTAAGACCTTTTTGCTATTTTATAGGACTTGCATAGAAAATGGACAAAAGACAACAAAACTAGGCATAGATGATTTTGTTAATTAAAAGGATGATTTCAATGATTAGGAGCACATTTTATCTAAAATCATGAAAAATTCACTAAACATAGTGATAATTTTATTAAAATTAAAACAATTTCATTAATGAGCAAAAAATAAAACCTAAAATGATTTCACTAATAAGTGAACAATTTCATTAAATGTGAAACAATTTTGCTAATGAATAGACCTATGTGAAAACATAACAAAATATACCATAAAAATACAAAGAATGATTTTTCCATTTACAAAGATGATTTCATTAATTATTCAAACAACATAGATGATTTTGCCATTTTTGGGGACAAATTCGTCGATAAATAGAAACAGACAAAATATAGAAAAATGAACATAAAATAGCGAGATTCTTTCCAAATCAAGATTGGTACATAGGATCAAATGATAGGTGTGGCATGTATGGTCCAATTATGTGCCATATGTGTTGATAGAATGCAAATTCTCTATATTTTCTCAAAGTTGTTAAGAACAAAAAACAAAGTGATAGTAAATATAAAAATACACACTTAGGACCTCGTGAACTCAAAAAAATACAAGAAAGACTATAATGCTTTAGAGATTCAAACAAGTGTAATGCAAACCTTCATTATAGGTTGCATTTGTTGGGTTGTATTTTAAATGTGTTGGTCATGATAATTTATGTTTGGTTGTCATTTCTGTCAAAGAGAGCATGTGGTACTAATGCATTATTGACAAAGTGATTAGATTGATGGTTTGGAGAGATATGGCACATTTGTAGTTCTATAAGAATAAAGAATAAGTTTTGAGGTATCCATATATGTCTTGGTTAAGTTCTAGTATGTCACTTTATCATTTAAAATAAGAAACATGCATCTTCTAGCTTAAGAGAATACATACCATCATTGTCCATCATGGAAATATGAATGAACTAGCAAGTGTGTGAATTTATTTATGGTACTTAGAAAGTCAACCAAGGTCAAAGTATTTCATGGAGATGTTATCTATAGTGCCAATAATGTACCCTAAAAATTTGGACTCTTGAAGAGTTTTTAATTTCAAGTTATAAACCTTTAAAGTTGATCTTGTAGACTATGAGGGGCTAAAGACCATCAAGTTTAACTTCATTGAAATATGAGGTCACTAGTTAGTAGATCTAATGGTGAGAATTTATCATCTAGATCTTGAACCAATGGTGTACATGAAGTCAAATTTTTAAAGGTACCCATGATTAAACATGCTAGTGATAAGTGTATTTATCTCATTGATGTGATAAAAGATCAATGGTTCATGGGCATTCATACTGATAGAGATTGATGGTGCAGGTTGAGTCAAAAGTCAAATGTACAAAAGGCATATAGAGATAACAAGTGGCATGATCATAGGAGATTTGATCTAAGATCAATGGTGAGCATTGAAAGATAAAGATTGAATTAATCCAAGGAGATCAATGGTGTGTATTTGTCCATAGTTTCCAGGAACCATGAGATGAGATTAAAGTGCTTGATGTTTAGCATTTGCTTAGTGACTGTTGGAATTCAAATATTCAAATTTGTGAAGGAAAACTAGTGCTTATTTTTTGATCTATAAATTTTGATCCAAGACAAATTTCTTGTTATAGTAAAAAGTAAAATTGTAGAAGACTTTAAGGTGCATCTAGTGAATCTAGTTAGAAGATCTAAATGTTTGTAGAGGTGAAGATATGGAGATTCAAATTTGAATATTTATTTATTCATGGTGATAATGTGTATAGAATAATGTTTGAGTAATTTGTGATTTATAAAAAAGACTGTTTTGATGGGAGTAATCATCTAAAGATGTCTTAGAGATAATATGGAGTAGAACCATGTAATTGAGATTGATTTTATGCTATTAATTTACTCGATAGATTGCTAAATGGGTGAATAGGTCTCTATGAGACCTATAAGGGCTACAAAGGCCTAACTAAAAGGTGTAGCTACTTAAGTGTGACCCATATATGATATGCCAACCTATGATAATATATTTGAGCTATTTATTATCATGTTAGATGTCTTAAGGCTTAAGGCATAAATTATGGCTGACCTAGATATTGATATTCATGAAGACTCTATAAAAAGTGTAGACCAAGGCAATGGTTTCTAGACTTGAATATGAATGCATAGAGAGTAAAAGAGAGAGATGAAGGAAAGAGATTAGATGGATTATGCTCATTGGATGGATTAAAGTATAAAGCTAATTGTAGATGAGAGAAGAAGCATAAAGTGATCCAAAAAGGGTTTCTGGATGCAGTGCTTATATGAACAAGTTTGAGGTTGCGTGATGAGTTGTTTGAAAGAGATAAAAGGGTGTTGAAGAGTTCATGAAAGATAAACCCATCATTAGGTGTAGAATATATTAGATCAATGGTGGAGATCAACTCAAGGTAGCTGAGTGGGTGCTTGGTTACCTAGGGGTTGGTTCTTCCTTGTGGGATAGGTGTCTCACTAAATTAAGGTATGAGTGTTCATTGATTAGTTGATACTAGTCTAAGTTTGGTTTGTGTTATTATAGGACTATAGTCTATTTTGTAGGTTCCAATTGGTTTTATTCCCTTAGAGGGTTTCCCACGTAGATCTTATGTTATGTGTGTGATCTTGCATCATCTTTCTTATTATTTTTTATGAACATCTTGTATGCTTTATGACTATTTTTGGTCATTGATTAAGAGTTTTGAAAGGATTACAATTAAAATTTTGAAATATATTGCATCACTGATTCACCCCCTTCTTAGTGATTGTAACTCTAACAATTGGTATTATAGTAAGACCTTATTTGAAAGTTTAACCACTTAAAAGTGATCTAAGGTATAAAATGGAAAGTCAATAGATACATGGTTTTTCTATAAATCAATCACCGATGTTCAATGGGTCTAATTATGTTTTTTAGAGTGTGAGGATGAAGACTGTTGATGCATAAATTTATCCCACAGATGCCCAGAGGTTTTAAGAAACATTTATCATTTTAGAATTCAAAGAATTCAAATCATGATTTATAGTTTTTGATAATCCTATTATATTTAGTGGAATAGAGGCAGAACAAATGACTTTTTCACAATATTTATATTAGTTAGTGGTTGGGAGCTACCATGGCTAGCAAATATTTGAAAATAAGAAGATGATAAATGCTAATTAAGGTGAATTATGCTCAATTATAAGTATAAATCTAAGCTAATATGTACATATACAATGAAGCTTTAATCTAAAGTGAATTGGTTAAAAAAGAAGAAAAAGGAAAGGTAGGGTAGAGAAAAAATATGTTGCTACTGATTTTCATTCTAAACATTATGAAAAAGTTCAAATATCCTCCAAACATGTACTTAGAACCAATATATGAAATATCTTAAGCTCAAATATTACCACACATTAGGCAAAATTCTAAGGAATGTGAAGAATAATGCAAACAAGAACCAAGCTTAATTTTAAAATTAACCCCTATAAGCATATAGTTGATGCACATCTAAAAATGTAGAGCAGATAAAATGAAGTGAACTAGAGAACCTTTGGTTATACTAACATAAGCACTAGTTAACAATTCTAAATTTAAAGGTACACACCAAGAGTCTACAAGAACTATTTAAATCAAGAATATAGAATATACAAGTGAGAGAGAAGCCATATAAAAACTCACACAAATAAAATGTTCAATCTTCTGAAAGGTGAATTGTTTACCTTTAACCATGGCTTTTTTTCTCAATTACTCTTTCCACGCTATCCATCTCTGGGTTAAACCAAACTCCCATTGATGATTATTTTACTTGATGAATAGGGATCTCAATGTGTTCTCTACTTGAAGTTACAATAACATTCATATGTGTCCCACTTGACCCTTCAAGGGTAGCCATGTGTCTTTATTTTTCCTGTTATTGCAATAGCACAATCTAGGTCTTGAGTTCATCATGTACATAGATGTTAATAGAATTTGTAACATCTCAATGGTTGTGTATGGTTGAAACCTATTGTAAATTGCCATATATGAAGTATTAAAGAATGGAAGAACCATAAATTAGAATTGTCTTCACTGAAAAAGTTGATTTCACTCCAAGGATGAGTGAAATTTAGCTTGGGTTTTTTTCCCCCTATTTGAACTAGAGTCAGCTCAGCTTTCCTTTTAGTTTGGATTACAACTAGGATCAAGTCCAGAGCTACTTCCTTTTCCTTTTCTTCCTTTTCTTCCTCCTTAGTTTGGGACTGAGGTACTTCTATTTTTACTTCTTCTTCATCTAATTCATAAGCACTAGTTAGTGTTTTTAAGGCATCCTCTATTGTATCCTTAGGATCCAATGTTATTATGTAAAATTTTTCAACTTATGACTCTAGTTCTTTAGGAAATGTTAAAGATGATGCTACTTCATCAAGTCTCCTCTCCTCATATATAATTTCATATGGCCCTTGTGAAACTTATGCTTTGGGATATTGTGTCTCTGCCTGTGGCTACATGGGAGGAGGTCTAGAAGATGGTCCTTGTAACAAGTGATACTACTTAGGCTCCAACTTCCATATATACTCACTTGGATTTTGATCTCTTATAAATCTATCTTTGAGCTTGATGTTATGCTTATTTAATCTTGCCCAAAATTATGTGAATGAGGAAGCTTAGATGTACATTAAATCATAGACACCAGGGTGATGTTCATAAGTCATGTTGATCTACTTGGCCTTTAAATGTTTTAAAACCCTTTCATAGGGGTCCCATTGCCTAATTTCATCAATATATAGATTGAAGGAGGACCTATGCTTGGATATAGTCTCTATATGGTCCCAATTTTGGATTACAATCATACTAATAGTTAAAGGAAAGGAATGGAATAATCCTTTCCTTTTTATTTTACTCATGTTGTCTCTGCCATGGAATAATTAGTATGCTACCTCCTACTATGCCAACTTTATGGGTACAAGGAAGGTAACCTAACGGGTTGGCTCATAGTTCCTTCTATCTAAATTATAATGTAATCTTGATATAGCCAAATGTCCGCAATGAGCTTAACATACTTCTTGATCAAAGTGTTGACCCTTATCATAGGGATCTATGTAATGGCTTTAGCTAAGGTTAGGTATACACAGTCATATATAAATTGAACATGGTGCCTATACTTGAATATATGTAATTTGGAATAATATTGAGATATTGTTTGTCTCCCATCAGGTGACCATTCTTTTATGCTGGGGATTTTGGTAGTGGCTAGTAAGGCATCCAAAAGATAAGACATCATATGGAAATAGTTTTTAGTTTTATTCTTTATTATAGAGAATTGTTGTTTCAAGAAAATATTTATCATCTCTCCAAGAGGGGGAGTAAGTCCTTTCTCAACCATGAAATACACAAAAGGCACCCAAATTTTTTTGACATAGGTAATGGAGGGGATTTCAAACAATTTATTTAGTAATGTCATAAACATCTTAATATTAGCCCTAAATTGGGTGATTGGGATCCTTCTACTGAGGTTAGAGACTACTTGGGTTAATGAATATAACCAAGGGGTAAGGATGGTTTTCATGTCATTATTATTGGACCATTCTATGATTGTGGATAAATCCACCTACGCCTTAGGTAGTTTGTATTAATTCTTGAAGGCAATAGGAGAGATATACACAATTCTTCTAAAACTATGCTCATGTACTATCATGTCTTGATCAATTTTACAATATTTAAAAATAAGAGTAATAAAATTTATGTAATGTGGTACCTTTGGATTTAGTGCCACATAGTGAAGATTTATCATTTGAATGAGTCATAGTATCTCTAGCTGATTGATTTAGTATTTTCATCCTCTCTTGTAATGACTAGAATCTCCTCAATGGTCTAGAAAATCTTGGACTAGTTGTTATCTTCTATGTTCAAGGATATAACATCAAATTTGATATCTTTGAAGACTCTCCCTTCTAAATCTATGGTTAGATAGAGTTTTGTGTCCTCTCCATGTTGTTTTTGAGTGGTTATGATTGTGAGTTTATTTAAATTGATCAGTAGTGGTCTATAGTTTGCCTCTAGATTAATTTGTATTTTATCAGATGGAAATTAGACTCTCTCAATCTATATTATGGTTAATCTGGGATTGAATTAGGGCCTTTGAAGATACTAGTTATTTTATGTAGGTATTTTCTAAGCTTTAATGGTGATGTTTTTTAAAAATTGAGTGAGCTTGTGCCTTAGATTTGATTTGGACCTTCAAATTTATACCTTGCCTTTCTATGCCCACAAGATCTTCAAATTTATCACCTTTTTTTTACATGGCATCACATGGCACTTATGTGATGTTTTCATAGCACTATTTTCATTAATGTTCAAAAACCAACTATTGTCTTTTGAAAAAAAAAATTGTCTCACTTTGATGTATCATTCTACACAGATCAATGCAAATCATTGATCTCGATCTCAAGATTTATATGCCATTAGTCATTATTTATACTTGGCTCCAAGGTCATACTATTTGGTAGTCCTAAAGGCCTTTTAAGCTCTACATCTTTGTTAGCTTTGCTAGTTAGTGCACTTTCACCATGTGGTGATTCCATGCTAGCTTAAAGTTTAGTTGAAACTTTAAATTTGGCCATGCTCCATTAGATCAATCCCATCTAAGTGTATGTGAGCCATAAATCCTAAATATAAGTGAAATGCTTAATTTCGTATTTGGATATATAAATAACTTAGCCTAAATACTTTATACTGTGGTTTTATTTTATGTTAATAGACATGAATGAACCTTAGGCTAAAATATTTAATCTAGGTATGGAAAAAAGGGGACCTCAAATAATAAAAGGGACTTAATGTAAGGTTTTTAACCTAAGGTTTTATCATATTAATACACATGACAAAACTTTAGGGTAAGAAACTCTAGGCTAAATCTTATAACAATAAGACTCTATATTAGTTACATCGAGCCAATGAAATAGACCAAAAAGATAATGGGATATATAGGGACTAAGCATAAGATTTTAGACTAAGGTATGGTCAAATGTTTAAAAACACAACTTAATCAAAATTAAACTTGTAGAATCAACTAAAGGGGCTAAAATTTGATGGTTTAGTAAATTTTAATGATGGCATGGTGGGCATCAATTGATGGTCACATGAGTGTCAAAATTAAAATCATACAATCAACCAAAGGGGCTAAAATTTTATGGTCTCATGAATATTAATGATAACCTTGTGGACATAAAATGATAAGCATGAGAAAATAAAATTTAAGTTCCATGAAACATAGTGGGTTGTATATAAACTTTGATTCAATACACGTTTTATTGATCTCACCCGATTAAATGTGGGTCATTTATTATGATCTGGGTAGTTGGAAGTCATTAGCTCCTACAATCATAAAGGGATTAAGTGATCTTGGGACTACTTAAAATTTAGACCAATGTATAACATAAGTATTTAGCATAAAATGAAGACCCTTTTAATAATTAAAGTCATAAATAAGTTTTATTCTAAGGTTTTATTATATTGATAAATACAATAAAAACCTTAGGGTAAAACTTAGGCTAAGTCTATGTTATAATAAAAGGGGACCTATTTCGATCCATGATGATCTCACTCCATTGGATCTTTATCTTCTATATAAATGTGGATCATTGATCTCGATCTATGGATCTGAGTGGGATTGGTCCCATGGGTTAAGGTCTTAGGCATATCAGGCTCATTTTGTTCCATTCGATCAACTTCACCTAATTAAATGTGGGTCGTTGATCTTGAAAATAAGCACATGGTTTAAGTCAAGGCTCAAAAACATAAAAGACTTAGGATAACATCTTAAGACTAAGGTCTTTTTTGTGTTAATAAACACAAATGGGACCTTAAGACTAAGACATTAATCTAAGTTAATAACATATGAAAAGGACCCTGAGTATAAAAGGTTAGACCATATTAAAATAAAAGGGGATAAAGGGCTTAGGATGTAAAAGAGACCTAGTATATAATTTTTAGACTAAGGTTTAGTCATGTTGAAAAATTTAACTAAGTCTATAGCATATTAAAAGTTCTTGTGTAATTTTATTCCTACCAAATTTGAATTTAAATGAGGGATCTAAGCTAGGGTTTATGAATATGGGTTTCAGGAAGCTTGAACATGGATTCAATTTAACTTTCAATAGACCAAAGGCTAGTAAAATCTTATATTAAGATAAAATCATCAAAATTATGAAACCTGGACATTATCTACCTCTAATGGAAATCTATTAGACCTGTAACCTGAAACAAGAAGATCTAAAGTTAGCAAAATTTAGACAAGGTTAAACCAAAACCACGAACAAGTATACCAATTAGAGCATGGTATGGATGATCTTCAAATATTAATAATGTGAAAACATGGTAATGATTTTTTAATCAAATGGATTTTTAATTTTAAAGTATAAATTTGCATAATTTTAATAGAAGGGTCCTAATTTTTCAAGAATGGGGGTATGCTACCCTCAACAAATGGTGACCTTTTGGGAAAACATAGCAATATGTTAAAATTCAGAGACTTTGGTTTACACCAACAACTAAATTATCTATTCCCCTTGATTAATATCCTTATTAAGATCAATTTATGGTTAAAACAAGCATTACACCTATAGAATTAGGATCAAACATCAAAGCATAGCCACATTATGTGTATGATTTGATTTTAATTACTATTTTCCATGGGGTTTAGGGAGTAACTTTCAAGTTTCATGTCTTTAACTATTAACATTAGCTTGTAGCACATTTAGATATCCATTAAGAATCATGATTTAATTTAGGAAGGCTTAGGTATTGCTTTGCTACTAGCCAGGCATCCTTAGCCCTAATAAAGATATTTTTGGCTCCTCTCAAGGCCTTAATCCACTACCATCTAGATGTCTATATCCCCGGTGGAGATTAATAGAATCACCTTTTCTTGGAAATATTTTGATTTTTCAATAAGCTCTTATTTTTATATTTTTTAGACCATTTTGAATTTCTAGCAAAGGTTGGTAACCAAGTTTAGCTAGGTTTAAGTATTTGGTCAAATGTTTGATCCTTAGACGATGACCTATGGTTGTAACCTTCATCCTAGGTACGGATTTTTGTTAATTACAAACATGACATTATTCCAATTATTTTTTCTTTCATCACATATGTGAAATTTTCCTTAAAACTAAGTTCAATTTAAAACAATGCTTAAGATCTTATGAAATGATTAACTTATCTATTGGTCCTTACTAGTTTCTCTAAACTATATCATATTTTAGATCTATGATCAAAATTTGCTTAAGACTCATACTTGTATTCATGAAATGTGGTGTTCCTTAGAAATTATAATGAAGTCTGAGTTGAGGGCTATTCAAAAGGACTTATTAGGAGTAAGGAACAAAGTAGAGAAAATAGAACACAAATAAAAAGCAAAAAATCAAAAAGCAAAAAGCAAAAAGCAAAGAAACAAACAAATATACATAAAAATAAGGGATAGGAAGGAATAAAAATAAAGATACTAATCTAGACTACCTACATTAAATCTAACTATTCTTATAGTTTACTCCATGAAGACCCTAGGTGGAGTAACAAAAAAGTAATGTTTGAGGTATTGTCCATTGGTGGGTAGTGTGAATTCTACTCCTTGTAGGTCTTTTAGTTTGAAATTATTATTTCCAAGTGTCTCAATAATTTGATATGGACCTATCCACAAAGGTGTGAACTTCCCATGTTTACCTTTAGGCTCATATGCCTTGTCCCAAGAAAGAACTAAGTCTCTTTGCCTAAACACCTTTATCTTAGAACATTTATCAAACCACCTTTTCACCATGGTTTGGTGCCTTATGAAGTTGGAAAAATCCTCTTCTCTAGAATCTTCCATATGAATAATGTCCAACATCCTTGAATTTTCCAATTCATGATCATCCTCCATGTACTCTTGCATGAATTGGTATGTTGGTAGCTTGAGTGTTATGAGGAATATGGGTTCTTGGCCATATACTAATAAGAAGGGTGATGCTTTGAGAGCCTGTTTGACCCTTGTTCTATCTTCCCATAGGGTATATTTGATAAGCTTGTGCCATGTTCTAGGCTTATCTATAGTATACTTATTTATTGATTTCATCAAGTTCTTATTGGTTGACTTAGATACTCCATTACCTTGAGGGTAATAGTTGGATGAGAACTTGAGAATCATAATATTATCATATACCCATTATATCATTTTAATGTATAATAAAGTATGTCCATTGTCATATACTAGAGATATTGGAGTTTTAAATCTGGTGCATATGTTTTATTCTAAAAACTTGATCACTTCTTTAGTTCTACATTGCTTAGTGGCTACCAATTTAGTCCATTTGGTGCAATAATAAATATTAGTTAGAATGTAATTGTAAATTTATGATGAGTTAGGGTTGATTACCCCCAAAAAATATAGTCCCCATTGGGTGAATGGATTGCCAATCATCACTAATTGTAGTGGCATGGTTGCCTTTGTGTCCTTTGTACTAAATACTTGGAACAAATGGCATTGCCTTACATGTTTATGGGTATCCTTGAAAATTGTGGGCCAATAGTAAACATCTCTAAGGATTTTATGAGTTTTTGTCCTTCTAGATGGATGTCCACTTCCTAAATTTTCATGAAAAGTGCTCATAATCTCAGTTGCTTCTTCTTTGGATACACACCTAAGATAAATGCATTCAAAGTTTCTTCTATATATCAATACATCTTTAGTTAGGTATTTGCCTACCTTAAGTCTTAGGTCTCTTATTTGTTCCCTAGTCAACCTTGTAGGATAAGTGCCATTGATCAATAGATGGACAAGTGGATCATACCAATCATTGGACTAAAAAATTTCTTGTTTAACTTACATGACATTTAACTTGGGGTTAGCATTGACAATCATTTGAATCAAAACTTGGAATTTTACCAACTATGTAGTCTTAATCTCAATGTCATATTCCTAAAGAACAAACATCCACTTACCTCTCCTTCTTCCTAATTCATTTTGGCTTAGCATGAGCTTTGTAGTAGGGTCAGGTAGAATGGCATATACTTTATTCCTAAGAATGTAGTGATTGAATTTATTCACTGCTTTAACTAATGAACATGCTTGATTATTAATCAAATAATAATTTAACTCAACATTTTTAAATACTTTAATTGCTTTAACATGTCTATTTATAATGCTTGATATAATACTGCATTTACCTACCAAACCTTGGAAAGCATGATCCATGTCTCTTTAGAACATTTATCCTACATTGATTAGTCCAAATGACATCCTCTTGTATGTAAACATGCCCCATTTTTTAGTAAAATTAATTTTCATCTTTCTTCCTAATTCACCAATACCTAGTTATACTCTAAAAATACATCAAGAAAGAACATCATAGCAGAACCAAAAATGCTTTGTATAACTTGGTATAAAGAAGGAAAATGGTAGTTATCTTTATTAGATGATTTATTTAGATTATTTAAAACAATACACAATTTTATTTCACCATTCTTTTTATTAACTGGAACTAGATTGGTGACCCATGTAAAGTGCCTAATGGGAAATACAATCTTGGCATCTAACAAATTTTTAACTTATTTGAAAATAATAGGTTCCAAAAAAGGGTTGACATGCCTCTATTTTTGTCTGAAAGGTTTGTAGTTTTCCTTCAAGGGTATGGTATGGGTGATGACTCTTAAATCAAAAGTATTCAAGTCATCATAAGACCATGATATTATGTCCTTATAGTTTTTATCAAGTCTTTGGGCTTTACACTTTCAATTCTCATACATGCTTTACCAATATTAACTCGTTGAGGTTAATTTTGAGGCCCAAGATCAATTGCCTTATAATCCTTCCCACTTGCCTTGGGTATTTTATTATTTTTAACTAGTTTGTCCTAATAAAATAACCTTTTCAAATCAATCATGCCTTTTGGGATTTTTTTGTCATTTAGTATAATTAATTTTTTATCAAATCTACCATCTTATTCAAGAGTGTTCTCATTGGCCTCATCTATGATATCGGCCTCAAATACTCCTGAGTTGGTTATGAAATCTAATATATATTGGTCATCATTAAAAACTTGTAGATCATTTATGTTATTTGGATCTAAGGGCATAAAACCAACTCAATGCTAAATATTTGAGAGTCATGGTTTGGCATAAGATTGGCTATAACTGAGGCAAGTTCATCTATATCCTTGTTTTCTTCCTTAGGGATGGAAATAATGTTGAAAGCATTAAATGATTCAAGCAAATCCTATACTGTAAACTTATATCTCTTAAGATATGATAATTTACACTGGTATTTACTCATCACCTGATTGAATATAAGTTTTGAGTCACCATGAACCAAGAGTTTTTTAAACTTATGGTTAATGGAAAATTGTAGTCCTAGAATTAAAGCTTCATACTCTACAAGATTATTTGTACAAGGAAAATGAAGTCTATGTATATCTCTTAGTTTCTTCCCAATAGGATTGGTAAGAGCAACTCCTACTTTAGATCTAGACTTACACCTAACACCATCAAAATTTTATTTCCAAATTCTAATCAAAGCATGAAAAGTCTTAGATTTACATACCTTATGAGTCTCGAAAGTATACACTCCTAATTTAAAATCCATCATGTTGATCTCATTAGATCCTAACATATTAACCCTTTCATTCATAACATTATATTCTATGATTATGAACTTCATCGAGGCTCTCTTTCCACTTTGATATGATTTGAGACTCCTTTTCATGGTAGCCACAAATGTGAACAATCATTGGACACTATCCATTTAGGGCCTTTATCCATTCTATGCTTAACAGTAACCCATAAGCATTAAGAATTTCCATCACTTGGATGTTAATAAATTATTGGAATATAGGCTTAGAGGCAAGTTGCATATGAACATTTAATAATTATCCAATTACTTTGACTCTAGACTTATCTAATTGAGTAATAACTCTATCATATTTAATAAGAGTCAAGCCAATTTTTTTACAAATACCTACAGACATGGTGTTTTTGGATGCACTATAATCTAATAAATAATTATGTAAATTCTTACCAAACATTTTGATGACAAGAAGGAAAGGTGGGGATTCTATCTTAGCTTTATACATAGCAACATTAACATTGTTAGTTTTGGGTGGCTTGCAAATATTTTTAGATAAGGACTCCAACAATAGGTCCCTTGGATTAGTGATTTACATCAACTCATATCATGTAATGTTAGACTTAATTTTCTTCATGTCTTCCACAATATTATACCCAGTCCTATTGGAAGAATTAGATACATCAGTACAATGTTTATAAGTACTTCCCTTTGGAGGCTCTGGGTTATTATCTAAGGTAGTATCTGAAGGAGTGCCAAAGTTGTTTGGATGTGTTGAAGTAGTCAGGGGCTGGTTTTAATCCATGTTCCTTATAGGGTAGGTTTTATTTAGGAACTACTAGAAATCATGAACTTGTTTAATAATATAATTAGGTTCATTGTCTTCTTAGAAAGGGAAGTCAAACATCTCCAACATGAAGGCTTGGTCAGTAGATTTAGATCTTAATGTACCTACACCATTATATTTATTGGGAACCACTTCAAACATATCCAACTCTTCTTGAAAGTCCTAAAAATCTTTACAAAATTCATTGCAATCTATCTCACCATGCCTAGAAGTGCAATGTACTCTACAATAATTAGGTTAAGTAATATCAATAAGATTTATATCCATTATTTTCTTATCAATTAATGGCTTATTATTTTTTTAAATGTCATTATGGAATATATTATTGGGTTTATTTAACCTTTGGAAAGAAAAGTTCCTACCTAAGCTCTATCCAATATTACCCACTTATTTTTGTAGTTGAAGAAAATTGGTACTTAAATTTTAGACCATCTTTAAGATAGAGTCATTTTCATTTTTGGGTGCCTTAGAATTGTGAACCTAATTATTATTAGTACCATAGGTTGGTACCAAATCCTTTTGATCACTAGGGTTAAATCCATTGGTTTCAGTGTTTAAGAATCCCAAGTTCTAAGTAGGATAAGCATGACTTAATGGTAATTGGTTTAAATTTGAGATTTGGTTCAAAACAGGTATGTTCTAATTGTTGTTTGGAAATACATTCAAGGTAGGAAAATGTGGGTTGACATTGGGAATAGAGTAATCCATTTGACCTTGAGGTTTTATCTAGTTATTAATAATCACAGCCTTAGTATAAGCTAAATCTAGTGTGTTCATGGATCCACCATCTCTCTTTATAAATGCTAAGGTCATAGGATCTAAGGCATCTTTATACATTTCTAAGGCCAAAGCCTCATCAATATTTTTGAGATCTATGGTTTGGATATATAATTTTTGGAACCTAGCATTGAAATATCTTATAGGTTCATTTGCATCCCTCTTGATCATGGTGAATTTTTGGTACAAGACACAAGGACTCATAATTTTGCCAAACTGATCAATGAAGACATTATTGAAATCAACCAACTTGTAATGTAATTCTTAGGTAAATTTAAAAACCATTCATATGCAATATATTTAAAATTGAAAGGGAATAGTCTACATGATTCATCTTCATAGACTAAATTTATTAATCTCAAAGTAACTTTAAATGATTTAATATGTTCCTCAGTGGTTATAGTACTATTAGGACTAAATATTGGCAAATATTTCTCAAGGTTACAAGAAAGGTCATGTACCACACCTGACACATTGATAGAAGAACCACCCATCCAAGCCATACTTTGATTTGGATTGAATATGTGAGCACCTTAAAGTGGTGAAGTTGGTGAAGACTTTGAAATCCTACACTTGCCTTTGTCCCACCTAGCTCTTTTATAAATTTCTAATTCAAGCAGAGGTTCCCTGGTCTCTGAGCGTGACCTTGTTCTAATTCTTAGTAATTACAACTTGAGAATTTTTAATCTTATTTTAAATACAATGCATCAATCCTATCTTTGTAGAGAATGATGAATATGAATGCATATTAAGAAAATTTTCATATAAAAGATGATAAAATATGGTAATCTTTAATCAAATTATCTCAAATATGTATCCAAATATGTAATTAAGATTGAACTTTACATGTTTAAATCTTAAATTAACTAAATTTGAGAAAAGGGTCTAAGAATATTTGATTAAAACAACTATTACTAACCTCAAATCTATTGGGTTCACAATTCTAAAGCTATATTTACCATAATCTAGAATATGTTTTCAAAGAATGTCAATCTTTTTCTAAATAAACACAAATATTGGTTTAAAACCATAAAGATCACCAACCTTTACATGATTATTCTAAAATAAACACAAATATTCAAATACTAAAGTGATCTTTAAACAAAATTCACAAAAACTAGCAAAGATACTACAAATGTACAAAGAATTAGGAGGCCCTCCTTCTAGTGCCAATGAAGCTTGCCTTGTTGATGAATAAATGTGTACCATAGGTACCCAAAGTATTTAATAAACACTTATCATTTTATAATTCAAATAATTCAGAGCATAATTTGTAGTTTGTGATAAGCCTATTATTTGTGGTGCAATAAAGGTAAAACAAGTGATTGTTTCACAATATTTATATTAGTTGGTGGTTGGGAGCCACTGTGGCTAGCAAAAATTTGTAAATAGGAAGAAGATCTATGATAATTAAGGTGAATTATGCTCAATTATAAGTCTAAATATAATTGAAGATGGAAATATATAATGAAGCATTAATCTAAAGTGAATTGGTTAAAAAATAAGCAAAAGGAAGGGCAGGCCAGAGAGAAAATATGTTGTTGTTGATCTTCAATCTAGACATTATGACAAAGTTCAAATATCCTCCAAGCATGTAATTAGAACTAATATATGATAAAAAATATCTTAAGCTCAAATATTAACACACATCATGAAAAATTCTAATTATTATGAATAATAATGTAAATAAGAACCAAGCTTACTTTAAAGATTTACCCCTATAAGCAGATAGTTGATGAACATCTATAAATGTAGAGAAAATAAAACAAAATAAACTAGAGAACCTTTAGTTATCCTAGAATAAGCAAAATTTAACAATTATACATTTAAAGGCACACACCAAGAGTCTACAAGAACTATTGAAATCTAGAATTCAGAATAGACAAGTGAGAGAGAAGCCAAATAACAATTCACACAAACAAAATGAGATAATCTTTTCAAAATTCTTTGCTTGCATTAGTTGATCAAATTTTATGCTATTTTTTAGCTCAAACACTCCCTCCCATTTAAAAATGGTATCAATCCTTTTTATATAATGCTAAGGTAGTATATTTATTAGTCATATCAAATTACAAGTGTATAAGTATAAGGACAACTGTCCTTTCTACAAACTTTCTATAATACACTAGACTTTTCCAAATGAACTGACCTATAGGAAATGAAATTTTAAAAATTGAACATGCCTTTACAAAGGAATATTATTTTTTCAAAATATTATATAGTTATACAAAATAATATTCCTAACTAACTTTGCTGACCCTGTGTTGATGTTGCCTCTCATTTCAGCTAAAGGATCTTCAATCTATAATGTTACTCATTGATGAATTGAAGATCCACCACTAGATTTAGGTAAATATCCTTTCCATGATCCTATAGGTATTTAAGGTTCTTTTCAATCTTTTCTATATCTCATTTGATTCCCTTGGCATCTCCCATTTTCTCCTTGGATGATAGGAATAAGCCCATGACTTTCTTGTTACCATTTGTTATCTAGTTTTACCCTTGGTTTCTTACTTCTTGCATGAAATGAAAGGTCCTATTTTTTAACTCTTCATTATTTATGAGACCCAATTAAATGAGGGATATAAGATCCTTTATCAATATATATAATACATGAGACATTTCATCTTCTAGTTGCTTGAAATCTTTAGCAAGGTCTTCCATTCTTTTGGACCAACTGTCTAAGGCCTCAATCTTGTCAACCAATATGGCCATGGCCATACTCAAATGTGCCTTGATGATAGTTATATTTTTTGGGAATATATATATGGATAAGGCCTTAATCAAGTATTTCACCTGAAGACTTATAGATTACCATTGGCCAACTTGGCCTGTTGCTTTACATATTTGCTTCTCTATTTCTCTTTATCTAGTCTTGACTACCTTTAAAGAGATGAGTAGGTCAACCATGGTGTCATAAAAATTATTAAATATGTCCTCATGAATTTATAAGACAACATACTCTTTAAAATTATTATTTTTTTCTAATATACCCTTGATCATTATTTATAATTGATCATTTTGAGCCTGGACCACTTCAAGGATCTTCTCCTCAAACATATTGTCTTGTCATGGCTTTTGCCTTACCACTAGAGTTAGACAAATAAAAGGTTAAATCTCATAAAAGTTGAATATATCACCTTAAACCATGGATTTTTTCTCAGTTACTCTCTCTATATTATCCATCTCTGGGTTGAACCGATCTCCCATTGATGATTCTATTACTTGAGGAGTAGGGATATCAACTTGTGCTCCACTTGAAGTTATAGGAGCATCCATATATGTCCCACTTGACCCTCCAAGGGTAGCCATGCTTATTTATTTTTCCTATTGTTGTAATGCCACAATCCATGGCTTGAGTTCATCATGCACATGGATTTTAATAGACTTTATATCATCCCAATAATGGTGCATGGTTGGAACCTTTTGTAAATTTCCACATATGAATTATTCTAGAATGGAAGGGCCATAAATTATATTTTATTCATTAGAAAAGTTTATTTCACTCCAAGGATGAGTGAAATTCATCTTGGCTTTTTTACCCCCTATTTAGACTAGATCTAACTCAACTTTTCTTTTGGGTTGGATTATAATTGGGACCAAGTCTAGAGCTACTTCATTTCCCTTTTTTTCCTTTGTTTCTTCCTCAGTTTATCACTGAGGTTCTTCCATTTTTACTTCTTCTTCATCTGATTCATAAGCACTAGATAGTGATTTTAAGGCATCCTCTATTATTTCCTTAGTATCGACAATTATGTCATTTTTTTCAACCTGTGACTCTGGTTCTTCAGGCGATGTTGAAGATGATGCTACTTCACTGGGTCTCTTCTCCTTAGATCTCTTTTTATCTAGCCCTTGTGCAACTTTTACTTTGAGCTATTGTGTCTCTACTTATGGCTATATGAGAGGAGGTATAGAAGATTGTATTGGTAATAAATGATAATACTTAGGCCCCATATGCAATATATCCTCACTTTTATTTTGTTCTCTTAGTAGTATAGATTCAAGCTTGATGTTATGCTTCTTTAATCTTGCCAAGACTTCTATGATTGAGGAAGCTTAGATGCATAGTAAATCATAGACACCAAGGTGATGTTCACAAGTCATGTTAATATGCTTGGCCTT
Organism: Torreya grandis; assembly: GCA_037957365.1. Lineage (NCBI taxonomy): Eukaryota > Viridiplantae > Streptophyta > Pinopsida > Cupressales > Taxaceae > Torreya > Torreya grandis. The sequence goes on along the minus strand of JARHVA010002541.1, from coordinate 138,464 downwards.
CAAATTTTTTAAAACCCTTTCATAGGGGTCTCATTGTCTCATTTCATCAATATACAAATTGAAGGAGGACCTATGCTTAGAGATAGTCTCTACATGGTCCCAATTTTGGAAGATAGTCCTACTAATAGTTAAAGGAAAGGAATGGATTAATATTTTCCTTTTGATTTTACACATGTTGTCTATGCCATGGAATAATTGGTATGCTACCTCCTTCTCTACCAACTTTATGGGTACATGAACTAGTAACCTAAGGGGTTGGCTCATAGTTCCTTTTATCTAGATTATAGTGAAATCTAGATATAGCCAAATGTCCCCATGAGCTCAACATACTTATTGATCAAAGGGATTACCCTTATCATAAGGATCCATATAATGGTTTCAACTAAGGCTAGGTATAAATAGTCACTTATGGACTAAATATGGTCACTATACTTGAATATATACAATTTGGAATAATACTGGGAAACTATTTATTTCTGATTAGGTGACCATTCTTTTATGTTGGGGATTTTGGTAGTGGCTAATGAGGCATCCAAAAGATAAGACATCATATGAAAATGGTTGATAGTTTTCTTCTTTATTGTAAAGAATTGTTGTTTCAATAAAATATTGATAATCCCTCCAAAAGGGGGAGTAAGTCCTTTTTCCACCATGAAATACACAAAAGGGACCCAAATTTTGTTGACATAGGTGGTGGAGGGGCTTCTAGATAATCTATTTAGTAATTTCATAATTATCCTAATACCAACCCTAAATTAGATGATTGGGATCCTTCCACTGAGGTCAGAGACTACTTAGGTTCTTGATTATAACCATGGGGTAAGGATGGGTTTTAGTTCATCTTATTGGACCATTCTTTGATTGTGGGTAAATCCACCTAAGGCTTGGGTAGCTTGTCATAATTATCAAAGGCAATAGGGGAGATATAAGTAATTATTATACAACTATGCTCATGTACTATCATGTCTTGATCAATTTTATAATCCTTAAAAATAGGAGTAATAACATCGATGCAATGTAGTACTTCTGGCTTTGCTACCATATAGTGAAGATTTGTTATTTTAATGGTGACCAGGTCATAGTATCTTTGAATGACTAATGCAATCATTTCATCCTCTGTTATAATGGTTAATTTCTCCTCAATGGTCTAAAAAATCTTGAACTAGTTGTTATCTCTTATGTGAAAAGATATAACATGAAATTAAGTATCTTTGAACAATCTCCCTTTTGAATCCATGGTTAGATAGAGTTTTGTGTCCTCTCTGTGTTGTTTTTGAGTTACCATGACTATGAGTTTATTCAAATTACTCATTGGTGGTCTATAGTTTACCTATAGATTGATTTTCACTTTCTTAAATGGTAATTGGACTCTCTCATACTTGATTATGGTTAATCTAGGATTGAATTAGGGCCTTTGAAGATACTAGGTCTTTTCTATAGGTATTTTTTGAGCTTTAATGACAACATTTTTTTTGAACTTGAGTGAACTTGTGACTTATATTTGATTTGGACCTTTGCATTTATACCTTTACCTTTATGTGACCACACTTTCTTCAACTTTGTCTTTTTTTACAAATGTGGCATCATCGTATTACTTATGTGGCATTTTTATGGTATTTTGTTCATTAATGTTCAAAAACCAATCATTGTATTTTGAAAAATATGCTTTGTCTCACTCCATTGGATAATTTTTCATGGATCAACATGAACCATTGATCTCAATCTTGAGAGTTACATACCATTGGTCATTATATATACTTGGATTTGAGGTTGTACCACTTGGCAGTCCTATAGGCCTTTTGAGCTCTACATCCTTGTTAGTTTTCCAAGTTAGTCCACTTTTTCCATGTGGTGATTTCATGCTTGCTAAGAGCTCAGTTAAAACTTAGAATTTAGCTATGCTCGGTTAGATCAATCCCATCTGAATATATGTGAGCCATAGATCCTACATAGATGCATAATGTCTAAGTTAGTATCAAGACATATAAAGAACTTAGCATAAATACTTTAGACTATGGTTTTATTTCATGTTAATAGACATGAAATGAACCTTAAGCTAAAATATTTAAGCTAGGTATGAAAAAAAGGGGACTCCAAATAATAAAAGGGACTTAATGTAAGGTATTTAACCTAAGGTTTTATCATAATAATAAACACAATAAATTTTTTGGGTAAAACACTCTAGGCTAAGTTTTATAATAATAGGACCCTATAGTAATTACATCAAGCCAATCAAATAGACCAAACGATCATGGGATATATAGGGACCAATCATAAGATTTTAGACCAAGGTATGGTCAACATGACTCAATATTAAAATAACATTTAAGCTAAGTTGATGGTGTTTATAATTCTTCCCACATAATTATACTTAGTCTATGATAGGTCAAAGGCTGATGAAAGATCAATTTTATCATTAAATTACAAAGCATTAAGAATATTTATTTTCTAAATGAGATTCATTCCTGAATTCAAATCTTGATGGTCTCATGGACATCAATGATGGCCTTATGGGGATTAATTGATGGTCGTACAATCATCAAAATTAAACATGTAGAATCAACCAAAGGGAATAAAATTTTATGGTCTCATGAATGTTAATGATGGCATGGTGGGCATCAATTGATCGCCACATGAGTGTCAAAATTAAACTCATAGAATCAACCAAAGGGGCTAAAATTTGATGGTATCACAAACATCAATAATGGCCTCATAAACATCATATGATAGGTGTGAGAATGAAAAATTCATGTCTTATGAAACACAATTGGTCCCATAGAAAATTTTATTCAATATGCATCATTCGATTGATCTCACTCGAGTAAATGTGGATTGTTGATTATGATCTAGGTAGTTGGAAGTCATTGGGTCCTGTAGTCATAAAGGGATTAAGTGAGCTTAGGACCATTTAGAATTTAGACCAATGTATAACATAAGTCTTTAACATAAAATGAAGACCTTTCAAATAATTAAAGTCATAACACAATTCTTATTCTAAGGTTTTATTGTATTGATAAATACAATAAAAATCTTAAGGTAAAACTTAGGCTGAGTCTATGTTATAATAAAAGGGGACCCATTTCAATCCATGATGATCTCATTATATTGGATCTTTAGCATCCACATGAATTTGTATCATCTATTTGGATCTATGGAGTTGAGTGGGATTGGTCCCATGGGTTAAGGTCTTAGGCATATCGGGCTCATCTCACTCTGTTCAATCAACTTCTCCTGATTAAACATGGGTCATTGATCCTAAAAACAAGCACATGGTTTAAGTCAGGGCTCAGAGACATAAAAGACTTAGGATAAAGTCTTAAGACTAAGGTATTGTTTTTGTTAATAAACATGAACAAGGCCTTAGGACTAATACATTAATCTAAGTTAACAACATATGAAAATGACCCTACACATAAAATGTTAGACCATATTAAAATAAAAGGGGATAAAGGGCTTGGGATGTAAAAGATACCTAGTATATAATTTTTAGACTAAGGTTTGGTCATGTTGAACAATATGACTAAGCCTTAGTATAAAAATTTAACTAAGTCCATAGTTTATTAAAAGTTTCTACATAATTTTTCCCCACCAAATTTTAATTTGAATGAAGGATCTAAGGTAAGGTTTTTGAATGAGGTTTTCAGGAAGCTTAAACATGGATTCATTTTCACTTTAAATAAACCAAAGGCTAGTAAAAGGTTATATTAAGATAAAATCATCAAAATTACGAAACCCATCCATTGTCTACCTCTAATGGACATCTATTAGACTTGTAACTTGAAACAAGAAGATCCAAAGTTAACAAATTTTAGATAAGGTTAAACCAAAACCATGAACAAGAATACCAATTAAAACATGGTATGAATGATCTTTAAATATGAATAATGTGAAAACATGGTAATGATGTTTTGATCAAATGGATTTTCAATTTTGAAGTATAAATTTGCTGAATTTTAACACAAAGGTCTTAATTTTTCAAGAATGGCGAGTATGTTTTCCTCAAAAAAGACCTAGATCATGTCAATAGGGTTTGACATTTGGAAATCTATTTTCGATGGATATACATCCCCCTCAACCTACCCAACTAGTGTAGCTGATAAGAAGCTATGTTAGAGCAATTCTACAACAATTAATGCCATCACTTGTGATCTTTCACAAACTAAGTTCACTAAGGAAATCCATTGTAAATATGCTAAAGAGATATGGGAAAAATTATAGATCATTTATGAAGTGGATTAAAAGGTCAAATTGGATAATTTAAAGACTTATTGAAGACAATTTTAGAGTTTCAAGATGAAGGAATAAGATTTTATGGAATCCTTTTTATAGAGATTTGGTGAGATTGTGAACATTATCAGAGGTCTTGGAGAGAATCTTGAATAAGCTAATATAGTGTAAAAGGTATTAAGGTCTCTCTCCCTCAAGTTAAATTCCAAAGTGTCTACTATATAAGAAAGCCATGATCTTACTCAGATGAATATGGATGAATTACATGGCATTCTTACTACCTATGAGATGAGAGTCAATGATGAAAAACTAAATAAAGTGGAAGCATCATTCAAGACAAAAATGAAGCCAAATAAGAAAATAACTCAAGGTAAATAAGTTAGGTATGATGAGATATCCAATGATGAAATAATATATTTATTTATAAGTAAATTTAAAATAGGTTCAGGGAAGTATAAGGGTAAACTTCCCTTCAAATGTTTCAATTGTGGAGAAGTAGGGCACTTTGTTAACAAGTGCCCTCTTAAGCATAAGAAAAATGATAATGAAGAGCTTAGTGAAAATCAAGGTGAAGGAAAGAGGAATTTTAGGTTTGATAAGAAAGAATTCAAAAAGTATGATAACAAGAATAAGTCCTTCAAGAATAAGAAGAGTCTCTATACCAATAAAAATTGTAGCTCATCAAATGAGAGTGAAGACAATGATTTTGAGTTTGGTATTGAAGATGAATTCCTATACATGGTTGAAGAAGGAAGTTGCTCATATAAAAAGGAGTTTACTTAGAGTGATAAAGATAATGAAAAAGATAAAACTGACTATGAAACTAAATTGAGGAATGCTCATGAATAAATAAAGACTAAGAAGAAGATTAACAAGAATATGAAGTCTCAAATCAAGGACTATGAAGAGCAATTCATTGTGTTTGAGGCAAGAATGAATGAAGACACCAAGGATCATGAAGATATAATTAATCATCTCAGTTTTTAGTTGGAAATCCTATCTAAAAGCTTGAAAGCTAAAGAATATGAGTGTTCAAGGTATGTGATTAAAAATGAGTCATTGAAAGTTGAGTTAGAAAAGACATCTAGTAAGATGAAGTCATTTGTGATGTGTGAAAATAACTCAACTAATCTAGACAACATTTAAATAGTCAAAATCATTCTAGTGATAGAACTAGACTTGGTTACAAAGAAGAACAAAAGATTTAACCTGAAGACAAGGTGAAGACTAATGTGAACCAAGACAATCAAAACTTGAGGGTCAATAATCAATCATAGAATGAAGATGTTGGCAGAATGAAGATAAATCAGATCAAAAAACCAAATTCCATGAGGTATTCCAAATTCAATGGTTATTGTTACACTTGAAATCAATTTGGTCATAGGGCTATAGAGTGTGGAAGACTTGCTAAAGATGAGTGGAATTATCAGTCAAGTAAAGTATGCAAAGTTGAATTTTTTAACTATCATGATGTGGGACACTTTGTAAAACATTACCCAAATAAAGTAAGGCAAGTTGAGTTTACTTCAAAAGAAGTGGTTTGATATAACTATAAGAAGATTAGTCACATTGCTAGGTTTTGAAAGCAAAAGTCATCAAGTCAAAATAAGTACAATTAGATTCCTAGTATGCAAGGAAGAAGACAAGTTAACTTATGGAAACCAAAATTGAAAAGTGTGAGTCATGATGAGTATATAGGTATAAATGGTCTATTTTTTGTGGTGGAGAATGCTAAAAAGTTTCAAAAATGCCAAGATCTCTCATTGTTTGCTCATGTTGTGAATGAAATGAACAAGCTCAAGGAGAAGACCAAGATGCTAATTGAGGCTAGTCCTGAGGTGTGTATAGATCTAAGGGAACATCCTATTATAGTTAAATAAGTTTCATGAAAAGAACATTAGTTGTCAATGAATAGAAATGAGGTTATTTCTTCATATGAAAAGGTATGTCATGAATCTATGTTGTCTCCATATGTTGTCAATCCATTCTTAGAAGAAAAGGAGAATATTTTTGTGGATGAGCATATTTATTCTCTTAATCCTAAGAAGAAGAACTATCAGTATTAGATGACCAAGAAGGAGAAGGAATATGAGGAGTTGTGGGAAACTTCTAGTTTCACATTGTTTTAGGGCATTATGGGTGTGGGTGTCTCTACCTATACTTCTTAGGATACATATTTTTGTGTGGAAGTATGTGTTCTCTAGGTAATGATCAAAGTGTCAATCAATACATATTTTGAAGGTAATAGGTAAGCAAGAGAGTGTGAAAGATAAGCTTATAGATGAAAGTCTTTGAGAAGGTTAAATCAGTTTAGATTTTGTTTCAAGAGGTTGATCATTCACGACAAGGATAAGTAATTACAAGACAAGAATATCACTTGAATATGTGTTTAGTTAAGGGGGAGATAACTCAGTTAGCTTGAGTGTCTTGAAGAATATGTGCATGATGTAAGGGGGAACATATGTGAATATGATTCTATCATGATATAAGTGTGAAGATGTCTACTACAAGTTATGAATTTAAGAAGATTGACATGATGACTTGATCAAACCAAGTCATGTATTTTGACAAAGTATTGAATCTTCATGCATAAGCAAAGAGAGCTTGTGAGTTCTATAGGTAAACGGGTCCAAGGATAAAAAAATCCCAATTTTAGATTGATGTATATCAAATAACAAATGACATGACATAGATATTGATGTTAGGGGAGATTTTTAAGCTCTGTGTATAGTTTGTCAGGTCCAAAGATCAAGATTATTCTAAGTTTAGATTGGTGCATGTCAAAAGGGGAGTAATTGATTCATATGCTTAAAAGTATGTAGGTATCTTGAGCATATTAATAGTAATTAAATGCATACATAATGTTGAGGAATGATTGTTGACATGTTAAGGAAGAGACCCTTTGTCATTAATGTCAAAGGGAGATACGGATCAAAATGAAGGAATTCAGTTCAAATGAATATGAAGTCATTATAAGGATGTTTTTCTATCAATGATAGAGGGGGGTATTATTAAGCATGGTCATTGATGTTTGGTTGTCATTGATGTTAACGAGAGCATGTGGTACTAATGCAGTAATGACAAAGTGATCAAATTGATGGTTTGGATAAATATGGCTCATTTATAGGTCTATAAGGACAAAGAAGTGATGAATTCATAGATGTCTTGGTAAATTTATTGCATTTCACATGATAATTTAGAATGAGAAACATGCATATTTTAGCTTAAGAGAAGTTACAATTTCACTGCACCTCATACAGATATGAATGAACCAACAAGTTTGTGCATTTATTTTTGGTACTCAGAAAGTCAATCGAGGTTAAAGGATTTCATGGAGATGTTGTTTATAGTGCCAATAGTATACCCTAAAAATTTGGACTATTGAAGTGTTTTCTAGCTTAATTTATAAACCTTCAAATTTGGTCTTACAAACTATGATGGGCTAGAAATTATCAAGTTTAACTTCATTAAAATCTAAAGTCACTAGTTAGTAGATCTAATGGTGAGCATTCATCATCCAGATCTTGATCCAATGGTGCGCATGAATTCAAATTATCAAATATACCTATGATTAAATGTGATAATGAAAAGTGTCTCTATCTCATTGATCTGATAGAATATCAATGGTTAATGGGCATTCATATTGACATAGATTGATGGTGTGGGCCAAGTCAAAATTCAAATGTACAGAAGGCACGTAGAGCTACCAAGTGTAAAAATTATGGGAGATCTAATGTAAGATCAATGGTGAGTGTTGAAAGATAAAGATCAACCTACTCAGAGGAGATAGATGGTGTGTATTTATCCACAATTTACAGAAAGCATGATATGAGATTAAAGTGCTTGATATTTAATATTTTCTCAATGACCATTGAAATTCAAATATTCAAATTTGTGAAGGAAAACTAGTGCTTAGTTTTTGAGATATAACTTTTAATATAGGATGAATTTATTGATGTAGTAAAAATAAAAATTATAGATAAACTCAAGGTGCATGTAGTGAATCTAATTATAATATTTGAATGTTTTTACAAGTTAATATATGGAGCTTCAAAGTTGACTATTTTCTCATTCACAATGTTACTATGTACAAAATAATGTTTTGGGTAATTTGTGCCTTAGTAGAAGAGTGTTTTGGTAGGAGAAATCACCTAAATATGTCTTATAGATCATATGGAGTGGACACATGTAATTTAAATTGATTTTATGTTCTTAATTTTCTTAATGGAGTGTTAAATAGGTGAATAGGTCTCCAAGAGACCTATAAGGGATAATAAGGTCTAATTGAAAGGTGTAGTTGCTTAAGTGTGACCCATATATGCTATGGGTGATCTGTGATAATGTATTTGAGATATGTTTTATCATGTTATATGTCTTGAGGGTTAAGGTATGTATTATGGATGACCTAGATATTGATATTCATGAAGACTCTATAAATAGTGGAGACCAAGGCAATGGTTTCTATACTTGAATGTAAATGCATTGAGAGAGTAGAAGATAGAGACAAAGGAAAGAGATCAAAGGGAGTGTGATTGGTGGATGGATTTAAGTATAGAGATTATTTAGGATGAGAGAAGAAGCATAAAGTGATCCAACAGGGGTGTTTGGATGCATTGTTGGTATGAAAAAGTTTGAGGGTGTGTGATGAATTGTTTGAGAGAGACAGAATGGTGAAAAAGAGTGCAAACAAGAGAAGTCCATCATTAGGTTGAGAATAAATTATATTAAAGGTGGAGATCAAATTAAGGTAGATGAGTGGGTACTGGGTTTCCTATGGGGGTGGTTCCTCCTTGTAGGATGGGTGCCTCACTAAATTAAGGGATGGGTGTTCCTTGATTAGTTAGTGCTGGTCTAAATTTGGTTCTTGTTATTATAGGATTGTATTACATTTTGTAGGTTTTAATCCCTAAGAGGGTTTCCCACATATATCTTGTGTTATGTGTGTGATCTTGCATCATATTTATTACTGTTTGTTATAAACATCTTATATGCTTGGTCATTGATTACGAGTTTGAAAGGATTGCAATTAATACTTTGAAATTTCTTGCATCAGTGATTCACCCCTGGTGATTGTACCTCTAAAAAAATGTAGCTTATGATGGCCTTTATCAATGAAAATTATAGATAGGCACCTCCATTAAAGATATGGACCATGTTTATTTGATTAAAGAATAGAAGATTGATACACAAAGAGACTTGATGATTTGACAACAATTTATTTGTTTGAATTGATCATGTTAAATTTCATTGAAAATAGGTTTATTTAATAAATATAGATCAAGGAGGACCCTTCATTTGAAATAAATATGAATGGTTATTAAAGAGTTCTCGATAGTGTACATAGATCAAACACCTAGATCAATGATGTGATCCATTCATCTCAATCAAGATGAAATGTGGAGGATGATATTTTCAAAAATCCATGAGATGAATATAATCCCTTCATCTTTTTTCCAAGGTGAAGGGTGTAGGATGCCCCTTGTAAATATCAAAGATGAATGAATGTGGGCCCTTCATCTTGTTTCCAAGATGAAGGGTGAAGCATCCCCTCTAATAAATTACATGGATCTCAAATGTGGGCCTCTCATATTGCTTAAAAGATGAGAGGTGTAGAATAGTCCCCATTTATTTATAATTATTTGAATAATTGGTGTGATTACAAGAATATATTCTTAGGATCTCAATATCACTTTATGCATGAAGGTGTCCCTTGGAGATGGACAAGAGGAAAATTAACAAGTAAAAGAGTAATACATTAAATAAACAAAAAACATATTTAATTAATACAATGCAAGGAATTGATTATTTATTAGACTAAATTTTATAAGGATAATGTGATTGAATAGAGAAGATGGGATTTAAATAGAGAAATTGACCAAAACTATAATTGAATGGAGAAATTGATAATTGAATAGAGAATGATAATTAAATAGAGAAATTGATAATTGAAAATTAGTAGACAATTGAACATATCTAATGTGTTAAGTTTTTAGTACTTTTAGATGCCCCAAAGTGAGTTCAAATGCATATATTAGATGAATAGATGAATTTGGACCAGATTATGTTAAATTACTAGAAGTTGTTCCATTTTTTGTAGTTTGACATGAAGGTGATAAAATTGGAGTGTCTAAATAGTGAGCATACCCAAGTTATTGATAATACACTATAATAATTGACACACAAGACATGGTAACAAGAGGATCCTATATGGAAAATGATATACATAAAATCAAACACATGCATGTGATAGCAAGCATTCACACACAAACAATCAATGTAATAATTCAGCTATCAAAATTCAAAATATATGTGTGAATACATATATAATAGATAGTAATATATGTAGTAAATAATGCTATCTAGATCAATATGATAAATTAAAAGAAAGGATAGAACATATTTTTTTAAAATCAATTGAAGGGGAAATGCTCCCAAGATAGGACATTTTGTATATAAAATTTCACCTCCAATATGTGGGTGCATAGTGTGAAGTCCATTATTTAAGTTCTAAATCTTCATAGCACTCACTCAACAAAATACTATGAAAATAATGTGTAAACCATGGATAAAAAATGTAGCATAGGAAAATAAGTAACATGGATAAATAAAGGATTTTGTAATTGTTTTAATTTTTTCCATATTGTTAATGTTTTTGATTTTTTTCATTTTATCAATGTTTTTGAATTTTGTTTTTGTTAATGTTTTTTAATTTTTTTAATGGTTTTGAATTTTGACAATTTTTGGGCCCTTTGATGGGAAATATATGAGCTATGTATGTACAAACATGATAATAATAAAGTGATAAAGTGGATGATTATTGTAATGAGTGTCATTATTTATTAATGAAATAGTGCAGGTCAAATATAATATAAGTACCAAAATGTATGTTGAATTCTGTAAGTAATGATATATATGATATAGTGGAGTACATGGAAAATATAAATAGTAAGAAAACCATAAGTTAAGGATATTTTTTCACGTGCAAAATATGCCAAACCTCTTAATGTAAAAAATCTCAAAGATAGTAAGATATATTTGTAGACACCATAATTACACTACACACTTGCATGACTCCCTGTATCAAAACCCCCCTTGATCCCCTTTTAATAATTAACCTTCCTAACCCACATTTTCACCTTAAAATATTTAATTAATTTAGTTAAAACCCACTTATTCCACCTCATCTAGCCACCTCATCCTAAGACTAATTCTTACCCTTTGAGTCACCTTGAGACTTAGTCTCCTAATCCTAACTACTTATGACTTTTTGTCACCCCTAACATAAATTCCTAACTAACTATGTTCTTCATAACCTCTCATTTTTACCTTTTTCTAATAGACACCATAGTTGGTAAGATAAGGAATATAAAATGGGCTAAAAATAACCCTTTTACCACACCGATGTTAGCTTAAGTAAGCAAAATTCCAAATTTGTATTCAAGTCAAAAAATCAATGATTCACATAGTATTTTGGCAATCAAAGCATCCTACATCACTTTTGAAATCAAGGCTTACTATTACTCTACATAAATTGATCTAAATTAGTAATTGATACACTACATAGAGCTTGAACTCTTGAGGACCATCAACACATGCTTGTCTTGTCTGTTCATGCATTGGTTCACCAAGCCTCATTAGAGTCATCTATCTGATAGTCATAGTTCACCCATTTCACTAGCTAAGTATATATTTGTGTTTTGTAATCCTTTAAATAGTAATTTTATAATTGATTTACATTATACTATTTATTGTTTCATGAACCTTGACTCCTTTCATGGAGGAATTGTAAAGCTCTCCACCTATTTCTCTCTACCCCAACATACCAACCCTCTATCTAGATTCACCTAAGTCTTACCCACCCCCTTAAAACTCTTTCCAACTTCACACCCTGACCATAATCTGATTTTACCTCCTGGAAAAGCCTTTTATAACTCATTATAATACTATTACCCCAACCAACATCAGCGACCCCAACCAATATCGGTCCTTTAAATGATGTTGATTACTATATTTCTTAACCATAAACCTCAAAATCACCTAACAACCTTACTAAAATATAGACCTAAATTATTAGCCTACACTATATTATCTTCTACTACACTTAGATCTACAACATGATAAACACAAATCTAACTTTATCCCCCCCCCCTCTCTCTCTCTCTCTCTCTACTTGCATTTATTTTAAACTTTGTTTTAAAATAGTGGACTGTCATCCCAAGGAAGTTTCATGCTTCCTGGAACAAGAATGTAGCTTGGTAGTCTGCACATATCTCCACTAACAACTATTTTGTGTAGTGTTTTCTTATCTACAAGTGCCTTCTTCCATAGCCAAACAGGGGAATCTAAAAAGTCTAGAATGGTGTACACTTATCCAAGTTTTAATCACTTATCCCTAACTCTCTCTTTTATGTTTCTCTCTCTCTTTTGAATGTAAAATAAGCTTAAAACATAGTGAAACATTATAGCATGCCCGGTGGGACCCTAGATTTTTCTTGGGTTTGTTACTTGTCTAGCTATTCATATAGGTGCACCATAGTGAAATTTTCATTCCTTGTAATTTATCTCTTTGTCTTTCTTAAAAATACAATTTTGAACTTTTTATTTTATATTTAAGGAAAGAACTAAAATTTTCCTTCCCTATCATTCTCCTCTTATTTTGCCTCTAAAGAGAATTCATTATATTCCTGTAAGCTAAAAAGAATACCTTCTTTTGTTTGACTCTTGCATGAGCATTAGGATATTGAAATTTATCCTCTTCTTCTATTCACCATTATTTTCATCTAAATTTAAACATTTTTTATTTGGATTTAAAACTCATTACATGTCATTGTTTTACTTGTTGCATTTAGCTCACCTAGTTAAATAAAGCATCATGAACTAATCGTAGAACACAAATGTTACACAACCAAATCACTCTCACAAAATTAAACATCTAAACTCACTTGAGACAAGGTCCATTAATATTTCATCACCAAGTGGATCACCTTACCCTACCTAGTGTGCCCACTTAGATTTCACCACCAAGGGGAGGACCCACTCTATTCTCTAATGGAGTATAAAATATAGACAAGTGGTATATTCTAGCTAAAAAACTTGGCTCACCTTCAAGACCATGAAGTGTGGGGAGAAAGACCCTATAAAAATCCCCATACTTGATATAATATAGATTTTTTTTGAGCACTGAAACTAACCTAGAACCATCCTTAAACTACTCATCTAGTACCTATTTCACAAACCAGTTTTACTCTCACACTTTCTAAGGCATAAGCCATCAAGAGACTAAAACTAATTCCTATGAGTTAACGTTTAGTAGTTGCATGTTCCTTTTCTATTTCCTTTTGTCTCTACATTTTAGAGTTAGTGAAGACATTTCATTTATCAATTTATAGAATCTAGTCATTTCTACCTCTCAAATTCTATTAACCTCTAGTTTCAGGTTTTTTATGTCCTTTATCCTTGCACAAACCTATTGTATCCTTCATTTTACCTAGATTTCACCTCTGGGTTGCCAAAACCTTGGATTTTTTGCCTTTCTAGATTCCATAGTAATTGACATTAATAAAACCACTGACATTGGTATCCCTATTACCTATCGACATCGGTCAGATAATCGATATTAGCGACTATGTGCTTTTATAATTTTTAGCTTGCTTAAAAAAATAAGATAAAATTACCTACCTGCCTACACTCAAACCTAGTTTTGTGATGCTCTGTCACTAATATAGAATTTGAGGCCTACCTCTATCCTTTTTACATGGTCTTGATGTGTATCCAAGCCAAAATTCTTGTTGATTACACAATTTGGCAACCACTCCCACCTTCCCATCTCCTTTTTAATTCTACTATGGAGCATACTTCAGTTACAAAGAGTACCCCTATGCCTACCAGTCATAAATATAACCCCTTATATCTGAAGGAGATCCAAAATTCATGAGATTTCTTGATCATAGAATTTTATCCCCTCAACATTATCTCACCATGAGTTAAACCCGTAACACTGTGGGAGATCCCCTTTATGGCATGCAAACTTCCTTGATGGAAATAGTTGTTGTTTTGGTGTTTTCCACTATTGTATATATGGTCACCTAAACCACTACTTCAACAAGTGACCCAACCATAAATAACCCTTAAAATTCAACCACCCCAATTTCTCAGCCTCATCTTCCTAACCCAAATTTTGTAATGGCTCCCTTAGCCTCACAACCACAACTAGCCAAACCAAGTCAAACACCATTTAAAAACTTGGTAGTGCCTATCCCATTAACTCTTGCACCCATAATTATAAGATTTGAAACTCACCCTTTAACCCATGTAACTGTACCAATAACTTAATCTCTGGTGATGGCATCTAGCCAAGGCATTGTCTTTAACCCCAAAGGATAAACCTCTTTCATTTTTCTCCTCAGCCAATGACTCATTACCAGTATGTTTCATCTACACTACCAAAACAAGGTATGTCATATCCAACCTCTAGCTCCCTTCAAGCACCCTATAACTTAGGGGGTGCTCCTCACACCAATCCTTCTCTTGATCTCATCAAGATGCTGATGGATAAGATGTCTAACTTAGAAACATTTGTGTTGGGTTCAAAGAATGTTCTATCTTATGATCAAATATGTAATGAACCCATCCATCCTTATTTACCTATTCTCCCCTACTCGATTTAGTGGAAGCTCCATAAATTTACTCATTTCTAGAGTAAGGGGACCCACAACAACACTTATGATCATTTTGGCATGCTTGTTACCTAATAGGGCATGATGATGCATTATTACTTTGCACTTTCCATATGTCTCTTTTGGGTGCTGCCATAGATTCGTATAGTTCCATAACTTGACACTCCCTTTTCTCATTTACCCAACTTGCTCAACTATTCCTAGACCATTTCTCTATTAATATTTATAAAAAGGTCTCTATTATGGACCTTTATTCCATTAAATAGTTTGATGACGAGTCTATTGCTGACTTTGTAACTTGTTGGAGAGGTTTAATCAATCATATCTCTTTTTATTTACCTCAACTTGAGCTTATCAATCTTTGCTCAAGAGCATGTGCCAAACACATCTCTTCTACCCTCCATGTCTAGACTTTCTATACATTTTATGAAGCTTTTACAATGGTGCAAAAGTTAGAGATTCGAGCTATAGATGAAGATAGGGTTAAGTTGTATAATAAAAATACCAACTCCAAACCTAATGACTCTTCTTCTAAACCCTCTTCTTATAATAAAAGGTCAAAAGGCTCTGTTAATTCCATGGTGGTTAAATCAACTTATTCTACCACAAACAACTAGTCTAGGCCATCCACCTAACAAAATCCAACCAAATAATTCTAATAATTGTACAAATAAAGACAATACACTCCTATTAGAGAGTCATACACTTCCATTTTGGATAAACTATTATAGTAAGGAGCTATTAGCCCTTCCCCAATTATACCTTCTATATAGTTTGATCCCTCCCATCCTATCCCAACTTGGTACAAGGAGGACAAATTTTGTGGCTATCATTGAGTTAACAGCTATACTTCTAACAACTATAAAACATTCAAAAACATTGTTCAGGATATGCTTGATAAAGGTGAGCTTATCTTAGATAACCCTAGCATGCTTGATAACCAAAGAATGGATGTGTTCAAATATCCTTTTCCTAAACATTCACTCAATCAAACAAATTTTTAGGCCATCATTAACAACTCACCTGACCACAATATTCATACGATAAATATGGTCTTCTCTTTACCTCCAATCCAACCTCTCCCACAATTGGAGGATTCTATTTTACCTATTCTTCTTCGATGAGTAGAGGAGCCTATTTCACCCATCCCTCTCCCACATGTGGAGGGGCCTCCTTTACCTATCCTTTTACCATGCAAGGAACTCATAATTCATGTTCCTCTTATACCTATTTTTCCTATTCTCCTACCTTTGGAAGAGCATGACATGCCCATTCCCCATCTGCATATTAAGGGGAGCATCATTCCTATGCTCTACCCTCTTGAATATCCCTCTTTGCCTACTTATCCTCCACCAATGGATGATAGTACCCCATCCACTCTTCTTTCACATATAGAGGAGTTTGCATTATCTATCCCTACACTAATTGAGGGACCTATTGTGCCTACACCCATTGAACCAATTTTATCTCTTATCTTGTTAATATAAGAACACACCTTACCTTCTCCTCATTTGCATGTTGGAGAAGCAATCATACCCATGCTTTATCCACTAAAAGAGATATCTTCACCAGTTCCTCCCCCACCCAAGGAGGACCATGTCTCTTCTCCTACCTTGATTGAAGAAGACCTAGCTATAGTTCTTACTCATCTTTATCCTAAAATATTAGAAGCTAACACTTTCCCTTTTTATCAATCACCTAAGTCTTATGTGGAAGTAACTGTAAGGCCTATGAAAACTTTGTCTAAACCTTTCTCATGGTTGGTAGGAAATCTAGACTTTCTTGAATCTAAAAAGCTAGACAACTCAACATTTTAAGACTAACTTAAAGCTCCCTATCCTATGAAACAAATGTCATCCTCTACCACCAATCTTTTCACCACAATTTACCCAAAGGTTTTTGACAAAGGTAGAATTTCTTTACCTAGACTATCAGAAGCTTATCCCTCTACATTATAACCATCACCATCATGGGCATCTACTACACTAAATCAAATTAGATCTTTGGGTGTTCACCCAATGTCTAATATAATTCACCCATAAGTAAAGTTAGATTTGAATCCTCAACCATGAGTTGGAGCTCCATAACTTAAACCAAGGAAGAATGTTAAGCTTCCTAGACCTCACCATTCCACTTCTCCTCTACCCTCAACTTTGCCTTCAATCTTGGGACCCCATCCTTCCACTTTAGTTCATGTTCTCCCTTTCCAAGCAAAATAAAAGGCAAATCTACCTCCCCTTTTTCCTCTATCACTTAGTGGCCCTTCCACATCCAGCACCTCAACACATATCACTAAAAAGGTGTCAAAAAAATAGTGGTTACACCTTCACCCAAAAGAGTGCCACGCAAAACCACATCCACACCTCCTAAATTAAATAAGGTGTCCACCCCTATTGTGACAATAAGTTATAGCCCACTACAAGGATCTCAGGCCTCTCTCCAAGGCTATTTATTGCAATCTTCCACCATAACCCTTCCTTTAATCAAGCCTTATCAACCTCTCAGACCAAAACCATCTTGGTTTGATGACACACAAGTTTGTTTATATCATCACTTGCCTGGACATGATATATAAAGTTGTAAATCTCTCACAACTATTCTCCAACAACACTTTGATATGAACAACCTTTTCATTGAGGATCCTCTTTCTAACCTCTTAATTATTTCTCTATTTGCATCCTAAACTCCACTTACTACCTCACTTGAGTCCAAGACCAATGATGAGGTTGTGTCTCTTCCATCACCTTCTCTACCTATGCTGTACATCAACATATTTAATGTGGCCACATAGTCTCAAAATCAAAAGGATAAAGGTAAAGAAAAGGCCACCAACCCTTGGGATCATCCATTCTCAAAAGATTCTCCTCCACCAAATCCCAAGATCTCTATTCTTGGTACCCCTCAACCCATATACTCACAAGTCATTCAAGACTCAATGGTGAAACAACTTCACCAAACCCCTGTAAAGATGTCTTTATATGAGTTAATACAAAAATCATCCCAACACTATCAATCCTTGATCAAGGATTTAAAAGACATTAAATTACAACCCAATGATCCTCAACCTCTTGCAGCTTTGGTATATTCTTTTAATACTATTGCCCTAGTTTCCTTCAGTGATTTAGAAATTCTAGCTCTTCACCCTAGAGACTAAGACCATGTACTTTTTATCACCACATATATTGATCAAACTCATGTTAAGAGAGTCATGATCGATGGAGGTGCTAGTAATAATATGATCTCCACCCATGCCTACAAACAACTATCACTTCCCAATAATTGCATTTCATAATCTAATGTGATACTCTATTCCTTCAATGATACTACAACTACTACTATGGGTACCATAGTCTTACATATCCATGTGGGTCCTCACATAATTATCAAACTCTTCTATGTTATTGAAGGATAGTTAAAATACAACATATTACTTGGATGGCCTTGGATACATGCCATGGCATGTGTACCCTCAAATTTACACTACTATGTCAAATTCAAGCATGGTGGGCAAGTGCATGTTTTCCCACCGACTTGCCTCCTTTCAAAACATGCAACATGATTTATTTCCCCAATGATGTCCTCATTCTGTTGAAAACATCTTCCTCTTCACATTCTACTTTTGAAGCCTCAAAAAGCTCAACTACCCTAGTTACTTAGATACTGATGACACAAATTCTTGACAAGGACCCCATGGAAGACACTTTCAAACACCTTTCACTCAGATAATATCACTTATTTATGCTTGAAATGTTCCATACTCCATAAAAGTATGGAAAAATTCACATGCACCCCAATTATGATCCTTTTATTGGGATGATAATCCTGTATGGTCCCCCTAACCTTCAAACTAATCTCACATATGGGGGAATTAATCAGGATCCTAATGTTAACCATCCCTCCTCTTCACCATAGCCTTTTACATGTAACTTCTCCTTCCTAGGAAAACCTAGTTTTGCTCACACCTATCTTTATAGGTGCACCTGGAAAGGCTTTATGTTGGGTCATTATGAACAGGGTGCTCATACACCCATTGATCAGCCCACCAACAAGACCATCAAAGATGCCAAAAAGTGGCATGGTGTGGGTTTTGATGAACCAATGAAACCCACTAAGGTCTCTGATATTGAGGAGCCACTTTGTCCTTCTCCATCCTCTCCTCTTCCCCCACCATCACCTATAGAATTAGAGGTATCCATACCTCCTAATTTTTTTTAATAAATGCCATTCATTTAGGACCCTTGACCTATCATCTAGGTGAGGAAACAAGGTCCCTTCCTCTCATTCATCCTAAAATGATTGACAAAGACTCTCCCACTATTAACACTATCCAATGTCATGATGATGATGCTATTCTCACCTACATGGGTACAAATGATTCCTATATCCAATGATCACTCCCTTTTGAAACTCAAACTATGTTAAATGAATCAACTATTGACATTAATCTACCCTCTCAAGATAACCCCTGAATCCTCAAGATTGGCCAATGTTTAGATTCTTTTGAACAAACCAATTATGCCACTTTCCTCTCTAACCATAGTAAAGCATTTGCTTGGTTTGATCATAAGATTCCTGGGATTTACCCCTCTAGCATCACCCATAATATTTTAACCAACCATGATGCTAAGCCTGTTACGTAGAAGCTTCATAAGATGAACCCTTGTATTGCTCTCCTTGTCAAAGAAGAGCTCCTACGCCTCATCTCTATTAACTTTATTCAACCCATTGACTATCTACAATGGGTTTCCAATATCATCCCTATCACAAAAGTGACAAGGCGAATCTACATCTACACTAAATACCATGATCTAAACCTCACTTATCCAAAGGATAACTTCCCTTTACCAAGTATCAACCAAATTATTGATTTGACAGCTAGCCATGAGATGTTATCTCTTATTGATGGGTTCTTGGGCTATAATCAAATCTTGATTGTTCTTGAATATCAACACAAGACCACCTTCATCACCCCATGGGGGAATTTTTAATAATGAGTCATGCCTTTTTAGCTTAATAACACTGGCGCTACCTTCCAATGCACCATGAATTACATTTTTCATGACCTCCTACATAAAATTATGGAAGACTATGTCTATGACTTACTTGGAAAGTCTAAACATCACCAAGATCACTTGGAAATTCTCAAAATCATATTCACTCATATCCTCAAATATAACATTTGACTAAACCCAAAGAAATGCATCTTTGGGGTCCTTTTAGGTAAGCTTATAGGCTTCATTGTCTCCCTCTATGATATCAAGGTCGATCCTACTAAGGTTCAGGCAATACTAGAAATGCCTCCACCCACTAATCTCAAGCAGCTCCATAGCTTACAAGATAAACTTTAGTCGAGCTACCATTTCATCTCTTAGTTGTTAGATTGATGTCAACCTTTTCATCATCTAATTAAAAAGGATGTCTCCTTCCATTAGAACATGGATTGTCAAAAATATTTTTATGCACTCAAAGGGTATCTCCTTTCCCCACCAATTTTTATTCCCCCTAAAGAGAACCAACCTTTCTACCTTTAGATTTTTACAACAAACCATTCCTTGGGTGTTATGATTGAAAATCAAGATGATAATAATAGAGAGTAAGATGTTTACTATATAATCCAAATGATTATTGATTATGAAACTTGGTATACTCATACCAAAATTATTTACCTAGAATTAGTCTTCATAGCCTCCAAATTCTGCCACTACATTTTAAATCACAAAACCTATGTTGTCACCTATACTAACCCCCTAAAATAAATACATTCCAAGCCATAATAAAACTAGTGTATGGCTCATTGGCTCATGCTCCTTTATGAGTTTGAATTGAAATTCATCCAACAAAAGTCTATCAAGGGGTAAAAAATTGTCAACCAGTTAGTCAATGCCCCTTTACCCAACAACCAACCTTCTAACCTCGAATTCCTTGATGAGTCTATCAAAATGCTATCCATTGATGACATCTCCTATCAAATGATGGTGTTATTTTATGGGTCTAAATGTCAACTCAGTGGGGGTGTGAGGGTCATATTCATCCCACTTGATGGTGAGCCTATGCCTCTATCATTTAAACTAGATTTCAAATGTACTAATAATATGGCCAAATATGAAGCTTTGGTCTTAGGGCTTCAAATGACCATTTTATTGGGCATCAAATATATCAACATCTTTGGTGATTCCCAACTATTGATTAATCAAGTTAATAGTTCCTACCTCTAAAAAAATGAAATTTTATAATGATATAAACATTGTGTAGATGCGTTATTAGAATCATTGAATCACTACTTCTTGGAGACTATTCATAGATCTATAAATAAGTTTTATGACATGATGGCTTCCCTTGCCTCACACATTCCATCCTCACCCTCTTCTTAGAAAATATACTTCATCATGTATCACCTCACATTGCCCTCCCATGTGTCAACTAACATCCTATTTTTGGGCAATGTTGACTTTAATCTACATGATATCCGGTACAAATAGCTTGTTGACTATCTCACTTATGCTATCATTACATCTAACCTTTCTAGTAATAAGTGATGTGCTTTCATTAAAACTACTACTTGATACACTATGTTGGGGGGGCTTCTCTACAAACAAGGCTTTGATGGTCTCTTCTTTAGATGCCTCACTCATGTTGAAATTCCCTTCACCATTAAGGAACTCCATGATGGGATTTAAGGTGGACATTTTAGTGGTAACTCAGTTGGTAAACACATCCTTTGACTTGGTTACTATTGGTCAACACTCAACCAAGACTATAGTAATTATGTTTGATGTTGTGTCAAATTTCAACAACATGCTAACCTCCTTCACACTCCAAGCCATGCCTTACAAGTCACTATATAATTTTAGCCCTTTTCACAATGGGGTTTGGATCTAATCAGTGAGATTAACCCTCATTCATCTCTCTGGCATCATTTTATCATTACTACTACTAAATATTTCACCAAGTAGGTCGAGACTATTCCTCTCATCTCCACTAAGGTTAACAAAATTGTTGACTTTATCAACCATCACATCATCTACCATTTTAGTGTCCCCCATTAGATTATTATGGAAAATGACAAATATTTCAAAAACAAAAACGTCTAAAAGCTTTGTGATGATTTTGGAATCAAATTAAGCTTCTCATATCCATACTATCCATAAGAAAATGGATAGGCATAAGCTTCTAACAAAACCCTAACCAAAATCCTCATGAAGATAGTCAATGATGCTAGTAGAAATTGACATACACACATTCCATTCACCTTATGGGCTTACTACACTAGAATTCAAACCCATATAGGTGCTACACATTTTTCATTGGTATATGGGATGGAATCTATCTTACCTCTTGAGGTCCAGATTCCTTCACTTCACATCTCTCTACAAGGCATACTTACTAATGATGAATTTTACCAAGAACATTTTCCCCAACTTGAATTACTTGATTAATGTCATCTAGTAGCCCTCAATCACCTCCAAATCTATCAAGATCATATCAAACATGATTACAACAAAAAAACTCAATGAGAAAAATTTAAGTATTATAGATCTTGTCTTAAAATAAAATCAACATGTGATGAATATGAGAAAAGTAAATGGAGCAATTTTGCTCCTAATTGGCTTGGACCCTACATCATAGCTCACAATTATGGCTCAAGAATTTATCACTTATCTTCTCTCGAAGGCAAGCCAAAACCCAAGCCCTTAAATGATTTTTACCTATGACCATTCTTTTGTTAATTAGGTGATGCTTCACTTCATGTCTAACTTGAGCTCATCCCTTGAGCAACCCTATTACATTCACCTCCCTTCCTCTTAAACCTTGTTCTTGCACATTTAGTTAACCTTTCAAGTGTTATGGTTTTTCCATCATAAAGGAAAACCAATAAGCCTCTATAGTCCAGTTCATGACTAAAGTCATATGTAATATATATATATATATATATATATATATATATATATATATAAATTGGGATATATAGACAATTTATTATCTCTTAGGTCATGATTATGAATGTAGATTGATCCATTGAAGGATAACTACGTAACTTCTCATTGCTACTATAAATAGACTACTCCCTTGAAGGAAAGCTATTAAAAATAAATTAAAAACTTAGACCACTCCCTTGAAGGATGGCTAAGCCAAACTTTGTTATCAAGGAAATAATGACTTAGAAGCTTCCTGTATTGATCAGCTTCGTATGACCTCAAGGTACCAACAACATCCAATGAAGGATTCTCACATTGATTAGTCTACATAAGAAAAGGAACATAAAAATAAATGAAAAAATTTAGTCATGGACTTGCCTATGGTAACTCTTAGGTCACCTACAAAAGGGGCATAACATCCCCACTAATAAGGTTACACACCCAAACACCCTAATTCTATTTACCTTTTTCCCCTCTTACTCCGTCACAATCAAGGGACTTTGAACTCACTTAACACAAGGTGATCATGACATTTCTCTACCAAAATAATGGTCGATACTGTAATGCATGAATGGGGCTCATACTCTTATGCCTATTCATATGGTCATTATGGTCCTCACCAATGGAAGAGCATCATGTCCTTTTATTTCTATCATGTGTCAATTTCTCTTTTGAGGTCGCATCTCAAAGCAATATTCGCTTAACTTCTTATCTAACTGCCAATCTCTCTTCTTACATCTTAAATTTATGTTTTTAATAATACTATTACTTACATATCCATTTCAAAAAAGGATAATAATATCAACAAACATCATGGTGTATTAAAAATACATTCTTCAATCAATGCACTCTACTAACACTAATAAACCATTTACCAACTAATTTATTACATATAATCTCATGTGAAATGCAACCAACATAGCTTCTCTAAGTAACAATAAATAAGGAAACTATAAAACTAAATAACTCATTTTTATCATACACCATCACATATATGGAAAAATGCTAAGATAAAACCAATCACTCAACTATGCATGTACCATCATGAATATGGGAAATGATCACATAACACACTAACTATCAATAACATAACCATAAATAACATCATATAAACCTCATACATGATATAACATCATCATCAATAACATCATCATAACATCTCACAATACCAAAATCTCATATATATACTGAATATGAATATACATCAATGAATCATATTAGTATCATCTTTCTCTCACCATACATCTCTCAACTTAAGCTCACAGGACAATATATATATATATATATATATATATATATATATATATATATAATAACAATACATCTAGCCCTCAGATTACTCAAGGTTGTGGTCATGGTCGTGAAGTGGTAGTATCATCACCACCCTCTACCTATTTGCATCTATGTGAACTAGAGGTTTTGGTGCGTATCTTTGATCTCTCCTGCTCTCTAGCCTTAGAATATCTCTAAATCTATGAGAACTACCTAATGGATCTCTCATAGTATGCAATCTCATCTAAAGTGGTGGTGTAACTTGATAGTGTTATATTCTATGGTAGACCCATCAAACCTACTATAAGACCGTATGGTGGTGCCTACGATGAACTTTGTACTGGTCCTTATGGTGGAAGAGGGGGTATCCTACCCTACTACTCTCAAACCATCTCTCTCTACTATCAGTATAGTAACCTATCCCTTTAGTGTCATCACCTATCCTTGTAAGACCAAAACCTATGCTTGTGCTACAGTTAGCTAGGTCTACATAGTCCTCACTTATCCCTTTAGTGTCATCACTTGTCCTTATAGGAATAAAACCTATGCTTATGATGTATCTTATGCCTACACATCTACATCCCTCTCTCTCACCACTCCCTATAAATCTGGTCATGGCCTCCTCAAAATCACAAGGGTGCAAACCTATCCACCATGCTAGATAAGCCATCGTATACCCTAGATCTATCACACTTGGGCCTATTGGTAGCTCTTCAAAATCTATCCCATCTATCTCCTGGGGTAATGGAAGGGGTGCCTCTTTATCATCCCTCCTATATCAAATAAAGGTAGGAAGTACATCTTATAATAACCCCAACTATATCCTGACCCTAAACATAGGTATCATCTCCAACTCTCTGGTTTGCCTCCCCCTAACCCATATCATACTCTATAAGCCTAGAAGATAATCTACCTATCCTTAAAATATAGGATATATCAAGTAGGGCTTCCAAATAATATCTATAGGGATCAATCCATCCACCAACTACTTGTAATAATCAATATCCTACATGATGTTATCTACTTGTGTCTATGTCATGCTCTTTCTCCATCATTTGAAACCAACCTTGAAACTGGTCAAAATCATGACTAGTATCTCTAGTGGTCATGTGACCATAATGTGCTCATATGCTCAATAATGAAGTAAATTCCTAACATAAAGACTGTATCACCATCATAACCTCACACCCCATAACTACCTATATAGATGTTCAAGGAAAGCTAGTCCCCATGTGAAGACTATTCACTACTCAAACATCTATGCCAAAACTTTGGTCATCACAATAGGGAATCTCCCTCCATCCATGTTAGGTAGTGCATACATTTTAATGCCTATCATCATCAAGATAATTAGGTGATGTTACTCCTCATTAGTAGTGAAAAGAGGTTCATATGAAAAGCTTGCTAAATTATAGGTCACCTCATTGACATTCTACCCAAATAATGTGGACATATGAACATCATGATCCTCCCTTGAATATGAGAAGAGAGCCTCACCCTAGAGTGGTAACTATAAAATCTTCTATAAATCCTCTACCATCACTGTCAATTCTCTGATAGGTAGATGGAAAATGTTGGTGGTGTGATCCCACCTCTCTGTCAAGGCTACCATCAATCTAACATCTCATGCAACTCTATAATATTGTCACACTCCTCTTAACCCTATAGATACCATGTGCTCCCACTCATCCATGGTGACATCCCTCTTCATCCTTGTTAGTAGTGTAGGTAGTTAATCTCATAATGTAAACTCATACCTAGCTTACATCCACACACTCACAATCAATCCATCAAGCCACATAATTTAATTTATAAACCTCCTTTTTAATCCCTTTCCCTTTAGGAGAACTACATTGGCTTAAGGCCCTAATCTGGGCTATGTAGGCAACACTCAATCAACATGGGGTATTCTAAGGCTAGCTCAACCATCTACCCACCTAGCTATCTATCCCATTCACCCACATAAACCCTAGGCCAACCTACCTATTCTAAAACTCTAGGCCCCATAGCCTATCTATTAAACCCTAGTCCAACCTGTCTATTTTAAAACTCTAGGCCCCATGCCCTATATCTCACACACTAAGCCTAACAACTTATTTTAAACCCTAGATCCCATGACCTATTTCAACCTAATTTTTCATAAAACACTTGACTTAATAAATTTAACCCATATCTAACCCCTTTTTCCCTTCCCTTTGGGAGAACTACATTGGCTTGAGGCCCTAATCAGGGCTACATAGGTAGTACTCAATCGACATGGGATGTTCTAAGGCTAGCTCAACCATTATGATAGTTCACTAATGCACATGTAAAAATTCAAATAGAAATCCAAAATTGGCCCTAGTTATTCCTAAAATTACCCATTTGGGCTTTCTAGTGACTAACATCAGTTATATTTCAACCGACATCATCACTAATTTTTGGCTGACATCAACATCGGTTATTGATCAATGTTGGTAGACCTAGTCGATATCAGTGACTGGTTTGGCCCTAGGGCCAAATAACTTTCATCCAAAACATAGGGGTTTTCCTTAAAATACTCCCAACCCATCCACAAATCCACCCAACCCTACACTTACCCTATCCACTACCCCCTTAATTACCCTCTCTCCCCCCACACATTCACATCTAACCTAGCTATCAAATTATGATCAAAACCTAAATTAAATTAACAATCAACTCAAGCTATCCAAATAGATCCTACCTCATCTCTTTATCTCCTCTAAGTTATAATGATTGGCACCTATATTGGAGTGCCTCTAGCTGGGTCCCCTCATACCTCTGCCATCTCCACGCACACCAACACTCTCTCAATCATACTATGGCCCACCAAGTGCTAAATCACACCCTCACTCTCACACACTCTTATCAACCAATTACCTATCACCACCTCACCATAAGAGGACAAGTTCTAGATATTTTATGCCACATGACACTTAGAGCTATGGTTTCCTCCAATCTAATGTCATAAATGAATATTGGTGGGCCACCAAACCCCTTTTGTCAAGTTTGGTCACCCACCGATGTTGACAGTCCTACCTAAAGCCACTAATATCAACATATGTCCTATTGACATTGGTGCCCTCACCAATGTTGGCCACCTTAAAATTAGGTTTCCAACCCTAACCACCACCCTTTGCATATCACCCTAATTACATTCCTTTAGTGGTTCACATGGACTACTTATGGGGTAATTTGGAGATCATGTATATCTCCCCAACCATGAACACCAACCTTGGAGATCACTTAAATCTTCACCCATGACTATAGATCAAAAATATCTTCTCAACCAACAACCCTTTTAAACAAACCTTACCTTTCATTTTGAGCACTTATGTTATCACACTATAGTTGGTTATTGTATGCACATATTTATATTAGTTGTTTTAGATCATGACCTTGCCAGTTCTATCACTTGTAACCTTTTTTATTTTTGAGGAGCACTTCCTACCTCGAATACCTAGAACACATGGACCATTAGAGCTACAACTTTGATCATTTAAACCCTATTATCTATCACTAATAAGCTATGGTCTAGTTATTTCTATCCAAGTCTTCCTCACTTTTACCCATTATTTATTGTGTCGACTATAACTAGTAGAAGTATACATGTAAGTAACGATGTTGCCATGTTCATACTCAACATCCACCCATCTATTAACTACCTATCAAACTGGTACCCAATTCTAGATTCTCCTCTATTAGTTCCCATTTTTAAGTGGAATATCTCATCTCATACTTGGAGCATCCAACTCCTATTTTGTTTCGTAACTTGTCAATAAAAGTTACAAGATAAAAAGGGATAAATATAGACACCATAATTATGTCACTCACTTACGTGACTCCCTATGTTGAAACCCACCTTGATCCCCTTTTAATAATTAACCTTCTTAACCCACATTTTCACCTTAAAATATTTAATTAAGTTAATTAAAACCCACTTATGCCACCTCATCTAGCCACTTCATCTTAAGACTAATTCTTACCCTTTGAGTCACCTTAAGACTTAGTCTCCTAATCCTAACTACTTATGACTTGTTCTTACCCCTAACATAAATTCATAACTAAATTCTTCATAACCTCACATTTTTACAATTTTATAATAGACACCACATTTGGCAAGAGAAGGAATATAAAATGGGCTAAAAATATCCCTTTTACCTATTCTCATACCACTGATGTCAGTCAACCTTTAGCTAACATCAATGGGATCATTGATGTCAATTACTTAGGTGAAATTCTAAGTTGGTATTCAGGTTAGAAAATCAATGATTCATCCATATGATTTTAGAAATCAAAGCATCCTACATCAATTTTGACATCTAGGCTTATTTTTACTTTGCACAAATTGATCTAGATCAGGAATTGATACATTACACAGATCTTGAACTCTTGAGGACCAAAAACACATGCTTGTCTTGTCTGTTCATGCATTGGTTCACCAAGCCTCATCAAATTCATCTATACAGTAGTAACAGTTCACCCATTTCACCAGCTAAGCATATTTTGGTTTTTTATAAGAATTTAAAAAGTAATTTTATAATTTATTTACATTATACTATTTATTATTTCACAAACCCCAACTCCTTCCATGGAGAAATTTTAAAGAGCCCCACTTACTTCTATCTACTCCAACATACCAACCCTCTATCTAGATTCATCTGAGTCTTACCCACCCTATTATGACTCTTTCCAACCTCACACCCTAACAATACTCTCATTTTACCTCTCAAAAAATTCTTCTTTAACTCATTCTAATAATATTGCCCCAACCAACATCAGTGAATCCAATTGACATCGGTGACCCCAATTGACATCAGTCCTTTAATCTATGTTGGATACTATGTTTCTGAACTGGCAACCTCAAAATCACCTGACAACCTTCCCAAAACATAGACCTAACTTATCAACTTGCATTGTATTATCTTCTGCTACACTCAGACCTACAACATGGTAAACCTAACTCTAACTCTAACTTTCTCCCTCTCCCTCCCTCCCTCCCTCTCTCTCTCTCTCTCTCTCTCTCTCTCTCTCTCTCTCTCTCTCTCTCTTTACTTGTATTTATTTTAAACTTTGTTTTAAAATAGTAGACTATCATCCCAAGGAAGTTTCATGATTCTTATAATAAGCACACAGCTTGGCAGTTCATGTATATCTCCACTAACAACTATTTTGTGTAGTGTTTTCTTATCTACAGGTGTCTTCCTCTATAGCCAAAGAGAGGAATCTACAAATTTTTGAATAATGCACACTTATCTAATTTTTAATCACTTATCCCTAACACTCTCTCTTTTCTATTTCTCTCTCTATTTGAATGTAAAATAAGCTCAAAACATAGTGAAACAATATTAATGAATAAACCATTGATATTAACCAATCATATGTCAATATATGCATAATATATTTAAATTTTAAGTTAATATTATGTATTGTCAAAGTATATAAAGTATGTCAAAATAAACACATGTTGATACAATGCCCCCATAGGTGAAGGTGCCTCATGTAAAATTTTTGAATGTTAATGACATTTTTTTATATTTTTTAATGGTTTTCCTTACAAAGCTGAAAAGTGGTAATCACTTATACCAAGTTTTTTCTATACTAATTGAGGGACGCAACCAATGTGGTTTAAATTTTACTTTATGTTTTTTATTTTCATTTTTGTTCTTTTAGATTTCCTTTAATACTAGATCCCCAACATGAAATGCCTATGCTTTTATTTTTTTATTATAAGATTTCTTGATATTTTTTTGATAAAGTCAAAAATGTTTAAGAGAAAATATGCATGCCTCATCATGCATCTCTAATTGGTGTAATGTATTATGTTTGTATATTTCATCCTTGATAATTCCCTTAAGTTAGGTATGAAGTGAATTTATATTAATATTGAGTGGGAGGAATGGATCTGCTCCATATACTAAAGAATAGGGGGCCACCCCCATAGTCATACATACACTAGTCTAATAGACCCATAAATATTATATCATTAGGTTGTGTTAATTGCTTCATAAGAAATACCTTATTCGAAGCTGAGGGTTTTTCATATAGATTTTCCAAAGATTCCATCAACTCTATCATTGTCTTAGCCTGAGATAAGTTGGAAATCACAGACGATGCAAGACTCAACCTTATAGATCCCAGAGCCTTCTGATCAAGAACCTCCCATTATTCATCCTTCATATCTAGGAGCTTACATGCAACCCCACCCAATGGTAAGTACAAATCTTTCTGATATAGATAATCTTCAATCTGCATCCTCCATAATTGATAGTTCTTGCCATTAAACTTCTCCATTCATAGCTTACTTTCTTCTGCCATTGCTCTACTCCCACTCAAACAAAAACCCCTATGAGTAACCTATAATCAACACACACTAACCAGATCTGATATAACCTATTAGTATCCCAACCAAAAGCTCTGATACCAATTGTCAAGTTGGTACCAACTTGGTCAACCTGCTCAACCTGCTCTGATACCAATCTCCCACTTGGAGATAAATAGTTGCAACTGTACCTGTACCTGTACATCATCTAGTTTGTTTCCTGGCATTGTATCCCTCTTCAAGATCACCCTTGAAGACCAACCACCACAAATCCTATGGTGCACCTCCTATCATCCAAATCACCTGCCACATCCACATCTACAAACCCATGTAGAAAAGAACTTGACCCTGCATATCATGTGCACTTGTTTCTGGTCCCTCTCAAATACCTGAGAATCCACTGAACTACCCTCCAGTGCTTCTTTCTTGGATTGACTCCTAACTTTTTGACAACTCCCACTACTTGGGAAAACTCAGGTTTAGTACACATGTACTCAACCTCATTATGTGAATCAAGACACTATTCATAGAATTGTCCAACCATTGGCGTGCTAACCGGTCTCACACAATCATCCTGAAACAAAGTCAACTTGTGACTTTCCATGTCCCTAGAACACACTCATGCCAAAGAATCTTGCTTCTCTCAGATTCCTCATGACGTACTTCTGAACTAGCTTTACCATTAGTTCAGTAACTCCCTGTAAGTGTAACCCTACAACAAGCACACAATATAGTAATAGGATAATGTAGCTAATATTATCCAACTTGGTAAAGAGAAACACAATGGTCAAATCTCCATTGTCCTATAGCTTATTCAAGACCATATACCCTGGCCTTCCATCTCACATGTCCATTTCCACTCTTCTTTATCCTAAACATCCATTCGTCTCTCAGTGCTTCCTTCCAGCTGACAACTCCACCCAAAACTCCCATTTGGTTCTTCTCTAAGGAATCACATTCCTCATCCATGCCAAGCTCCCACTATTTCCTGGATCTACCTACTCTGATTCTTTAATAACTTCCTAGTTCTTGACCATCAGTGAGCAACAAGTAGTGTAAAGAAGGGAAATGATGAATTTGAGGCTTACTTACCCTTTAACTCCTCCATATGGGTGCTTGAGACTCCTTGACAGCTTGCTATCTACCCAAAATCTGTCTCAGTGACTAATGCCAATCACATCTCAGTCTACACCTGATCAACATCAGTTCCATGCGACTGCCTCATCACTAATGTCAGTTCCCCCTGACTGATGTCGGTGTTTATCTATCCCTGAGTCACCGACGTCAGGCTGCACATAGCTGACATTGGTCCCTGTCTGAATGCCAACATCAGTTTTCTAATTGATTTTGGTATCTGTGTTTTACTTGTGAGCGATGATCTTTACTCATGAGCTCCTTTTGGATCAAACCCTTGTCCAAATCACCCTTGCTCTGTTCAAAATTCTTTAGCCCCTTTAACTGATCTCTGTCTGTCATCTTCTCCTTGAAAACTAAGACTTTCTTGTTCTTGTCACGAACATCGAATTCCTCAAGAAATGTCACTTTCTTCTTTTGCATATAGAAATCTTGATCCATGCTTTTCAAATCCAAAATCATACCCTTTGACTCAAGAAAATGCATCTCCTTCTTATTCATGTGACCAAGCCTATTAAGCCACATCTTTGAATCTACAGCTAAAGTAGATAACCCAAAAAGAGAATCAATAATACAAGTAGATAGATAAAGTGTACCTACTTTCTTACCTCTTGCTACAATAAGTGCACCCTTGGTAACCTTCCAAGAGTCCACTGTGAGAGTTACTGTGCAACCCTCATCACCCAAACTTCTTACATAAATCAAATTCCACTCTAGAACTGGGACATGCATGACCTCCTTCAACTCCCATGTGTTACATGTCTACAATTTCAGCTTCACTTTCCCTTTGCCAACCATCTAACAAGGCTTACCATCCCCTAAATAAATTTCTCCAAAGTCTCCCTGGACATACTCATGAAAAAATTCCCTATTTGGGGATGCATGAAAAGAGGCACCAGAATCTAAAACCCAAGATTCTAATTTATTTAAGGAACATACCAGATCATCTTGTGCAACAAAATCTGCAACATCTGCTTCTTCTTCATGTCCTTCATGCTGATCTTCACCCAACCAACAATCTCTCTTTAAGTGCCCTTGCTTTCCACATTTCTAGCAGGTTATTCTGCCATACCTGGACTTGGATCTCCTAACTATCTTGGACCTTGATCTCCCATGCTCTATCTTCTCTCTTTGCCTTCCCCTGCTTTCCACACTCAAAGCATTTCCTGATGATTCACCTGTGCTTTTCTTGCGAATCTCTTCATTCAAGATTACACTCACAACATCATCCACTTTTAAGATTTTTGAAGCAGACACAATATTACTAACTGCCATTACCAAATTCTCCCAGCTTTCAGGTAATGAGCATAAGATTAAGAGAGCCTTAATTTCATCATCAAAAACAATATTGACTAAATTTAACTAGTTTACCAAACCATTAAAATCACTAAGATGACTATGAATAGATCCACCTTCCAACATTTGCAAATTAAATAATTGCTTCATAAGAAATACCTTATTCGAAGCTGAGGGTTTTTTATATAAATTTGCCAAAGATTCCATCAACTCTACTATTGTCTTAGCCTGAGATAAGTTGGAAATCATAGATGATGCAAGACTCAACCTTATAGATCCCAGAGCCTTCCGATCAAGAACCTCCCATTCTTCATCCTTCATATCCATGGGCTTGCATGCAACCCCACCCAATGGTAAGTACAAATCTTTTTGATATAGATAATCTTCAATCTGCATCCTCCATAATTGATAGTTCTTGCCATTAAACTTCTCCATTCATAGCTTACTTTCTTTTGCCATTGCTCTACTCCCACTCAAATAGAAACTCCTATGAGTAACCTATAATCAACACACACTAACCAGATCTGATACAACCTGTTAGTATCCCAACCAAAAGCTTTGATACCAATTGATGGGGAATCCATAACAACACACCTATTTTGATCCCACTTGTTAGGATCTTGCTCCTCAAAAAGAGCACAATATGATTACCAAATACAAGCAATTAAACATGCAGAATTATCTAGAAGTAACAAGTAACTAGAATTCACAAATAGCACAGAATATGAGAGACAATACGCAATCTTGTATTAATACTCATCCAAAAAGAAAATACAATAAAGAAGATGCCACTTCTTCTTCCACCTCTCAGAGGCTTCCCACACCTCAAGGGCTCCCAGTAATTCTCAATCAAGAGTTCACTCTCCTACCAAAAATGGTCCCAACACACAACTCACACACAAAATTGGTGTTCACCTCCAACCAATCAATAATAACCGTGCCAGTACACAAGTACTCTAAAGTACTTCAAGTAGATCTCCCATAATCTTGAAACAACCTGCAACTCAAATGATCATACTTACACATGTAGATCTTCAAATGTGGCCTTGGACACCTGCTGACCAAGATCCTACAACTAGAAGAAATCCTTTTCTTGCCTTAATTACAATACATGCTAATGGATTTATAAATAGATCCCAAACTTAAACAATAACTTAGACTCTTAATTTACTATAATTATCCATGCAGCTTAAGACTTGAAATAGCCTTTACATGCAAACACTCAGTTCAAAAAACTAATTGTTCATGCAACGAACAGTTCTAGAACACACAGGCAACCGACATCAGTCCCTGTCTAACTGGAGATGACTGACATCGGCTGACTCCTACCGATGTCGGTTGCCCTTCTATTCACCCCTGACCGACGTCAATCGACCTAACTGACACCGATGACTACAACACTCAGGAACTCCTCCATGTCTGCAAATAGTTGAAGCTTTTAGCTCCACAACCTAACATGTTTGTATTTTTCATCCTTGATAATTCCCTTAAGTTAGGTATGAAGTGAATTTATATTAATATTGAGTGGGAGGAATGGATCTGCTCCATATATTAAAGAATAGGGGGTCACCCCCATAGTCATACATACACTAGTCTAATAGAACCATAAATATTATATCATTAGGTTGTGTTAATATTTACCATGATTAGTAACTATTCTACATGAGATACCAATAATTTATTTATTTATAGCCTCAGATTGGCCATTCCCTTTTGGGTAATATTGTTTGGTATATGTGTGTTGAATTTTATTTTTAACACAAAAAAAATTCAACTGTCTTATTTTTGAAATATGAACCATTATTAGTTATTATTGCATAAGGTATACTAAATCTAGATAGAATATTGATCATGAGGAAAGGATATATATTTTCACCCATTTTATATTTTAAATTAATGTCTTGACCTATTCTCTAAAATATTTATTAGTTATAATGATTAACTTATTCTCTTCAAATGATGTAGGATTTAGTTTACCTATGAGGTCAAAACACCAAAGAGTAAATGGCCACCATACACCTCTTGTAATGAAATATTAGCTTCTTTTTACCAAATAAATTTGAGAAATGGGCCTTTTAAGGATATGTAAAAAATTACCTCCCAAATGATGACATACCATGTATCATCTCTAAATAATTTTGACTTTTCATAATTAGTGAAATGTTTAGGAATCATCTCATTTACTAGTAATTTTTAAATGTTAGTATACCACTTTGGCCCATCTATTATTAGGAGGGAGGTTATTGATTTTTGTAGCTGTTAATAACAACAAATTTTTTATCATATTTAATATAGATACAAATAAGTGATGTATAACTATCCATAGTGTCAACATGGTGATTGTTATTTATGGGATAATTTTTAATTTAAAAGTCTTTAAAGTAAGTAACAAGGCTAAGGATTACATAATAAAGGCAATGATTTTTATTCTTAAGATAATAAAATTTTATCTTAGTTTATGATAATTTGAGAGTCACTATAAACCTTTATTTATTTTATGTTAAGATTTTCCACAACATAGAGACCCAAGATCAAAGTTTCATATTATACTATATGGTTTGTAATTAAAAAAATCAAGAAATATACTAATGACAAATGATACCCCTAGGGAATAACTAATAAGGTACCACTCTTATCACTTAAAGTGCATTTAGACCCATAAAAATACATGATCTGATTTTTATCTCATTTTCACACATAACAAACTCATCTCAAAAAACATCACTCATTGGAGTATAATCAAGAAACGGGGTCATGGATAACTAATCTATGATAATTTACATTTTATTTTATTTTTTTGGTGTAAATTTTGGATCAAATTCTATGAGTTTCATGACCCCCTTGGTTATTTTTCCAAATAGACAAAGTTTATACATAATATAACTTAAATGATATATTTTGTGATAATGTGAGTCTTGGCATTAAACGTGTAATGCCTAAATTTGTAAGCTAAAAAACTATGGATAAACAAAATATTTCCATTGAGTTGTACTTATTGTTGTAATCAACCAAAGACATACTAATGTGATACGTTTCTCTCTTTATAAGTGCATTATCATATTGTGCCAATACATTTCCTAAATCATGTTTAATGGTAGATGTGTATAATAGTAGTGGTCTATCCAAAATAATTAGAATCATGATCAATAGATTGGCCTAATATCTTTTGATTTAATCAAAATATTTTTAATAGTGTTCATCCCATTAAAGTTTTTTACCTTTATGTAAGATTCTAGAAAAGGGTCGGGTTTTGTAAGTTAACTAAGCTATAAACTATCATCTCTCTTAGATTTTACCTTAAAAAATTATCAACTATTTTAGGTTGGTGAGTGGAGGCATGTTAACTGTAACATCATACATTTTGAGGATATACTTCAACATCTCTCTAAGATATAATAAATCCTAACTATTTTCTATATGTAACACTAAAGACACATTTATTAGGATTCAATTAGATGTTGAAATTTCACAATGCTTCAAATAGCATTCATAAGTATTTTACATGTATTCACACTTATTCTATTTTACCAATATACCATCAGCATAATCTTCAATGATTTCATACATGTAATTGTAAAATATAAGAGTCATGGCCCTTTGATAAGTAGCTTATAATTTTTATGTCCAAAAGGTATGATGACATATAAAATATACCCCATAGGGTAGTGAAATTCATATTATATTAATTTTTAGGGTTAATTTTATTTTATTATACCCAAGAAACCATCCATAAATGATAAAATATCATATCATACTATGGAATCCATGATCATGTTTATATTGGGTAAAATAATGTTATCTTTGGGACAAAATTTGTTAAAATATCTAACTGCATTGTATATGTGCATGTGCCCATCAAGGTTTGAAATTATATAATGGTATATATCCAAGGTGAAAAACTAATAGGTCATATAGATGTTACATTTAATAATTAGTGATTCTCATATTTGGTTATCAAGCCACTTTAGGTTGCATCTTTCATATCTTTTTATTGACAAATTTTATATGGGGATTGACCAGGATATTATGAATTGCCATTGATGCATTGATGCTATACATGTCTTATTAATCCCAATAACATATCTTAGGGAAGTATATTAAAAAATTTCTATGGTCATCATCTTATTTCAGTGTCATTAATGCCCCTAGTAGTACAATCTTAGGATTCTATCTTGTCACTAAGTAATGCTTAACAAAATTCAGTGTAAGGCACAGTGGCTAAAGAATTGGAACCATCTAGTGGGATGATTTTTTCTATAGAATTAGGCTCACATTCACCAAAATGTGCATGTTTACAAAGCCTATGAAGGAATATTTATTTACACTGAAAAGCCTAAAAATTAACATAATGTCCCACATATTGTTGTAAAGCTTTGTCATTGTAAAATTTATCAAGTGTTGGAATTTAAGAGGAAATATTATAATAAATCCAATAGAATTGAAAGAGCTTTAAAGTTTCAATATGAAATAATGCATTTTGGATAATAGTTTTAGAATTTTAATTTTTTCTCTTTTTTATTGTCACCTTGTTTATTACCAAAGTGTTTGATTTACTTCCATGACCCAATTTAAATTCATTAAGAGAGATTTATTGGTTCATTTATCCATGGTTCATCTCAACCTAATTCATAACCTTTATATTACATGATTTTGGCACATGCATATCCTTTCCCATACCATTGTAAAGTGATAAAAGGTAGTGCATTAGATTTCTTAGATCTCTTAGAGTTCAAAATTATGTTTTTTAGTGAATTGATTATGATTTTTTAAAGTGTCACATGATTGGTCATTGTCCCGAAAGTGTATGCCATCATGACATTCAGTGGGTGTAAAATTTAATTTTGTTAAGTGATCATCTATGTCACCAATTTTCTAATTGTATTCTTGGATGAATTCATTATTTTTTCTAGGCACATGTGTTTCATATGTATGCATTTGGATTATAGGGATTGAGTATTAAAGAGGTATGATAGTTGGTTGACATGTATCATAGTGTAGGATAATGATTTCCTTGGGCTTAGCTTGGTTTTAATATTGAAAGGGTGATATATCACAAAAAATAAAGTGACTGGTTTAATTATATGTGAATTTTAAGCACCAATTCAATATAGAGGAAACAACATTTACTACATGGCTCCAAGGTTTTCCAAAAAAGAGGTTGTTTCTAACTTTGTTGGATGTTATTTGAAATTTCATGACCAATATTTGATGTATAATTTATAAATTTATCATAATAGTACCTAATGGGACTTATGATTTATTTTCAAATATTTTAATGATCATTTCAAAGGGTGATAGAGACTTATAATCTAGACCTAATGCCATAAGACATAATTTGTTTCTTATGTTTAATAATTTTTTTTTAAAACTTCATTTATTATGTTTAATCCTAAATATTTATTTACAAAGACCCTCTCAAGTGTTGTGCTATTTATTCACCCTATAATTTATGAGGGAATATTTTTAATAATGGCTTGTGTAGATGGAATATCCTCTAACTAAAATGAGATAGCTTGTTTTTCATGTTTTAATGTCTTGAATATATGTAAAAAGAATAGGGGTTATATCTTCCAATAATGTTATATTAAACAAGACATCATATAATATATCTTTATGAGATGGAAATTCCCTATGTAATTATAGGATAATGTAGACATTATTTTTGAATTATTTAGCACCTCAATTATATACATTTGGAAAATACATATCATGGATGTACCTTTAGATTTTAGACCCTTCCTAATACTAAAAGGCTCACATACCCTATATCTTTGTGTTAAATTACCTATCTCTTATTCTAACTAATGTTATTAAGATGACTTAGACCTTTTATCTTGCCCAAAATTTTATAAACCTACTTATCTTCTGTCTCTACAAGTTTTAAACTTACACCTATTTTCTAGCTACCTAAACACTTGCATCCCAATCAAATGCCTAAGTCAATATAAGTGTCCCTATCTAATATAAGGGTCTAATTCCCTAAATTCATCCAATTTACAAATGAAACATATTCCTATGGTTGGCCTTAGTGATTTAATGTGATATGTTCTCCAAAAATATTGGTATATATATAAGGTCAATCCTCATTCATTCCTCACCTAGAAACTTCTTACCTCTCACAAGGAAACTTATCACAAGAAGTCAATTGAGTATTCAAGTGAGCAAAGATTTTCTATTTTCTATTATTTCCATACTAGTCATAGGGACAAGACATATGCAGGTGTAAAATATTGAAGGAGCATTCCATGAACCATATTTGGTAAGTTACAAGTTATGTCACTCTATGTACTTACTTATCACACATTACATCCTTATGCAAACATAAAACAACACATAAGGGAGAAATGCATACGTATGAGGCCTTATTCAAAATATTGGCTATGTAGATAACTCTAATTGATAGAGGGGTCTTTGGGGTAGTTCAACACTATGTGCCCACCAACCCATTTTTCCCACATCCACTATGAATATGAAGAGCTAGGGTTTTTATCATTTGACAAGGAGTGATAGTCTATGACCTAGATCTGAATTCACTAGAGCAAAGGTGACATAGAACCTAAAAGCATCTAGGTGGTTGCATCTAGTTTCAGTATGTATTTGATACTAGATACTTGTGTCCAAGTCAAATAGAAGCATTAAAATAATCATCCTAGGTCGATGCAAATGTCCATGAATATAGAGATATTTAATCCATAATTTGATGATAGTTCCAAAATCTATTTCCAATCTACTACCTACTTATTTTATATCCAATTATGTATTAACATCAAAACTATCTAAGTATTTTATTTTCATTATAATTATAATATCTAGCATAGCTATATTTAATATTTTTAGAATATCTTGGAATAATAAATTTAGTATATGTTTATCTAAGTTTTTTATGATTAATTATCATGTTATAGATCTGTTTATCACTCTTGTGATTATTCATTTCTCTTAACCTTATCCATCCAACAAACCTAGAGTTAAACATTTGTTAACTTGACCTTTCATCCACAAATCCTATATATTAATCTAGGGTTTCTTAATTCTGTATTTTGGATTTTTAATTTCTAATGTAACAATATTTCACAAGTTAAAAATCAGATTTTACTTTTTTCTAAAAGGTGTGTTACATATGGATATATTGGTTAGTCACTTCATGTTGCAGCACTTCATGGTGGTTGTTTCTTGTTATATTTCATGCATGATTATATCCATCTAATTTTCAAGGGGGTGAAAATATGATTACTAAAAATCAAATGTATTCTTTCATGCCCCCTCTTTTTATATGTTTCCAATGAAATCCAATTTTTTATTACAAAACACCAAAGGGAGTGCATGAAGCAATCTTGATCTTCTCACCATACTAAAAACTCTTCCAATGATATTATTGTTAAAAATTCACTCTTGGACTTGTTAAATTTTTCCTCCCATTATAAGGATGTTCTTTTGGATGCTTATACATGAATTTTTTACCAAGTAATGTGGAGCCTACATATGTGGCTTATATATTAAATTATATCAAATGGAATGAACATAATATATTATTTGAAAAGGGGGATATACCGCCTCAAGATTTCATACATTATTTTTACCATTATACATTTAGGTTTATGTGTGCAACAAAATAGTAAAAAGAGTCCTTATGTATAATGGTTTTGGATTCAAAATTTATAACTTATCCTTTATTTCCTTACTTGGCATCGAGCCTAATGATTTATAACCATCCAATATGAACATCAAATGATTTGATAATATTTCATGATAAGTATTATGTAAAATAAAATTGAACATTATTGTGGGGCCCTATACATTACCTAGTTTGTGCCAAGTTATGCCAAACGATTTAAAATATAACATATTTTTGGGATGACCTTGGATACATAAAATATATGTAGTTATATATAATTTGCATGCATGCTTAAAATTTATCCCTCAAGGATTTATTTACACATGTCTAATGGATGCCAATTACTTTAAAAGTTGTGTAATGGTCTAACAAACAAATGATCCTACACTACAATACTATAAGCCTAATTTTGGTTTTTGATATTTTTTAAAATATGGATATAAAGGAAAAGGGTTGGGAAAAAAATGAAAAATATATAGGTCATCCCATCTCTCCCAAAAATAACACAAATCGGTAAGTCTTAGGTTTTTTATATAAGTATGTAACTCATAAACGATCTACTCACACAAAGTTTTGTTTATGAAAAACCAAATTAGAATGCATGCATACCTCTACAACTAATATACCATTGGTCAAATTACATCTGATTGATGAGAATTATTCATCATAAATCTTGACATTAGATGAGTTATCAAATGATGAGCCACTATTAGAGTACTTGGGGGCATATGAGGATCTCTCTTCCTTCTCTTATAAAAATAGGTTTCCTAATGCTGCTTATGCTCATATTTTATTTGATGAGAGTGATGATATAAATGTATAAAATGACAAACATAATATTATTCCCACCACATTATTCATCATAGAGTGATCTACGTTTCTAAATGAATAAACAAAACAATATTACTATGTAAAAAATAAAGATTCTCGATCACTATTACTTGTCGTGATGATGCATGCTGATGAAGGCAAGGCTTATCAATAAGTACTCCATGATTATAAAAAACTATTTTCTTGGTATTAATCATATATTCTTGTGATTGACCTATTATTATAAATTCATAATATATTATTGTACCTTGATTCAAAACCTATTAAACAAAATATTCATAAAATGCATTATAAAGTGGCATTGCTAGTCAAAAAAATAAATTCAAAATATTTTAGATGTCACTTTTATAAGATCAATTACACATTCTATTTGGGTATCTAACATTATACCTATTACCAATCCTAATGGTAACATTCTATGTTTCACTTGATTATCATAATTTAAATAAGGCTTGTCTAAAAGATGACTTTCCTTTGACTAATATTGACATGATTGTCAATTTTACAGATGGATATGAGACATTTTCATTTATGGATGGTTTTATAGGATTTAACCAAATTAAAATAAACCTAGTATATCAAGATAAGACAACATTTAATACTCCATGGGGCACATTTTTTTATACAATCTTGCCTTCTGGACTTTAAAATGCTAGAGTAACATATTAGAGGACCATGACACATATCTCTCTTGATTTTATTCATAATACTATTGAATATTATGTTAATTTAGATAATCCAAGCATTGATGATATCACGCTATTAATTTATGATAGATATTAAAAAAATTACACATGTTCAATGTATGATTAAATTTAAAAAATGTGACTTGTGAGTATCTTCCAAAAATCTTATCATGTACATTATTTCTTAGTGAGGCATCAAGTTTGACACAAAAAGGTAAAATCCATTGTTGAGCTTCCACCATTAGCTAATTTAAATTATTTACGATGTTTACAAGGTATAATTAAAGTTATCCATTGATTCATCACTCAATTGGATGATAAAATGATTCCTTTCATGCAATTTCTAAAAAAAAGACACAAAATTTGCATGGAACAACATTTAGCAATAAATCTTTGATAAAATCAAAAAATATTTAGCAAATCCACTAGTACTTATGCCTTATATCTTGGATAGGCCATTAATTTTCCATATATTAGCCACTCATGAGGCCCTTGGAGCCTTATTAACACCATACAATGACAATCATAGAGAGCATATAATATATTACATTAGTCTCCAATTGGTTGATTATGAAGGCAAATTCAAAACAATGGAAAATTTGTGTTTAGCCTTAGTTTTTTTTACATAAAAACTATGACATTATTTTATTAACATTGAGGTCCATGTTATAATTAAGGAAGATCCATTAATATTCCTTATAAACAAAACATACCTCACTAGCGACACCATAAAATGGGTGATGAAAATTATAGAGTTTGATCTCAAATTTATGTCTCAAAATTTGATAAAAGGTCAAATTTTAGTTGACTAATTAGTCATAACTCCATTACCTAATCCTTTTGTAATTAAAATATATATTTGAATACATGGAAAATTGTTTTTGATGGATCTAGATGTAGAATGGGAGTGGGTGTTGGTATTATAGTTTTCACCCTTGAGGGTGAATACATTCATTTTTCTTATATATTATCCTTTTATTTCACCAAAAATATATCAAAATATGAAGTTTTGATAATAATTTTATCAATGGCATAAAATATTCATATCAAGGACATTCAAGTCTTTGGTGACTCCTAGTTGGTTTTTAATCAAGTTACCAACCAAATCAAATAAGAACATATACTACCATATAAATAAATGGTGGATAGACTCAAAAAAACATTTAATACATTTTCTATAGATAGTATTCCCTGTAAATATAACTACCATGTAGATGCAATGGTCAACATGGCATCCTTGATTCCTTTTGATATCAGTGATGATCATATAAACTTTACCATATGCCAGTTACAAGATCATTTCATTTATTTTGATAAAATGGATGCATTAGTAATTATTTATATTAATCACAGTGATATAAACATAGAATGGTATAGTGACATTTATAATTTACTTTACCAAGCTTATATACTAGACCACTTTATGTGGAATGATAAACATAAATTATAACATGAAACACTTTATTATGTTATTATTGGAAATGATTTATTAAAAAGGGGTTTTTATGGATAAATAATTCAATATTAAAACACAAATGAGGCACATAAAACATTATTAGAAATACATGATAGTGATTATGATAAACATTTTTATGGCAAGACTATGTCCCAACAACTCTTATGCCAAGGCTATTATTGGCCTACCATGGAACAAGAATGCATTGAACATGACAAATTATGTTTACAATGATAAAAATATATAAATTTGAACCATGTGTCTTCTCATGAGTTATATCCTATTGTCTCACCATATCCTTTTTCCTTATGGGGATTTGATTTTATTGGCAAGATAAATTCAGTGTCCTTCTATGGCCACATGTTCATAATCATAGCTATAGAATATTTTTAAAAATGGGTGGAGGAAATTCCACTTAAGTTTCATATATGGGATGACATATGCATGTTTTTAATGACTAATATTATTTATCATTTTATCATACCTTAATATATTATTATTGATAATGGATCATCATTTGAAAATAATACAATCAAATGCTTTTATAATAAATACAAAATTAAAAAACCTTTTCCACAACTTATTACCCACAAGTTAACAAAAAGGTAGAGGCAAAAAATAAAATCATTATTAAAATACATGTCAAAATATTAAAATGATATAGCAAAAATTATCACCATTATATGGTGTATGCTTTATGGTCATATCACACTAATGTTCACACATCTACTCTATCTACACCTTATTCTTTGGTCAATGGTACAAAGGCAGTGTTACTGATTAAGCATGAGATATCTTCCTTGTGTTTTAATCTCAAAGACATTATAAAATATAATGAATACCATGCTAAGTGATTGCATCAATTAGAATAATTAATTGAAAAATACACAAAGTCTTCTAAACATTTACGGGTTTATAAAGATCACATTAACCGAGCATATAGAAAAAAGGTTTGATGACATGAATTTAAACATTAATGCAGAAAAAGACAAAAAATGAAATTTTAAACCAAATTGATTGGGACCATTTATAGTTATATAAAAATTAGGAAAAGGCATGTACCACCTAGTTACA
Source organism: Torreya grandis (assembly GCA_037957365.1). Lineage (NCBI taxonomy): Eukaryota > Viridiplantae > Streptophyta > Pinopsida > Cupressales > Taxaceae > Torreya > Torreya grandis. The sequence continues at coordinate 93,959 of JARHVA010002541.1, read as the reverse complement.
ATTGAAGGAAAACCTCTAAAAAATCCAATGAACATCATTCATGTGTAAATATCTTATGTAATATATTTTATTTATTCCAAAAATACCAAATATATATATATATTTGCATCTTTTACATGTTTTATTATCTCTTTAACATCTATGTTGTTAGTTTTATGTTAGTGGATATCATACCATTTATTTATATATACACGTGTTTCATACGTAATTTGAGTATGATATAGGCATACCCAAGCACATGATCTATGCACTTTTTTATTTTAGACCTTCCCTCCACTCATGTCATATGGACATTGGGGTCATCCACTTATTTCATCATGATAAACCTAGGTTATATCATTTTATGATCATTTTCCATTATCATGTTTGAGCTTATATATGTACTCATGCCTTTATCCATGCCTATATCTTTTATAGTGTACTTGATATGATATGTAATAAATTTTTTTTGCTAACACATATATCCAGGGACTATTATCATATGTTTATGATGGTTGTTTATAATTTTCATTTATGCACTTACTTGAGTGTCTTGTATTATTTGATTGAGCATTTGAATATGATCCATTTTTGTGAACCCTATGCCTTTGTTTTCCTCTTTGACATTTGAATATGTCATTGTTTATTGTATGTTAACATTTCATTATGTCATTCCTTGCTTTGAAATAATTTGACTATGCCATGTCCCTTCAATTATGTGGCATTTGAACATGCCCTTTATTTACAGTCTCATTGGACTATTGTCTCTTGATTTGATTTTGAATGCTCTTGTGTGTGTTCTCAATTTCTTGTTTAGCTTGTAATTTTTAATATCTATATGTTACCATGATATATATCATGAATTTTATGACTTTAGGTGATCACATTCTATGTGCTTCAATGATATATCTACCTAGACATGTATTTTCTATATACTACATGGTATATTAAAAAATTATCTAGTTATCTTATCCTTTTGAGGTAAGGTAACTACCAGTTCATACTTCCCATCGCCTCAAAAGGGCGGCATATTAGTGGGGGCATGCCATAGAGACATGGATTCCACATTTTTATAGTTCATATATTTAGATATATATTAGGGGCATGTCATGGAAACATGTTCTCCACACTCATACTAGTTCTCAGCTTTAAATATATAGTGGGGGAATGTTATGCTCTCATCACTTACACTAGTTTTCAATTATATATTACAGTGGTGACATGTTATGGAAACATGTTATCCACACTTAAAAAGTTTGAAAACTGGCCAAATTGCATAGTTATATGATTTAAATACATAATTGTGGTAGAATTTTATACATTAGTACCATTATTATACCTAGGTTTTAGCATGATACATACATAAGGTACATATGATAAAAGGGCACCTAAATTACAAAATCAAATCAGATTTGAGATTTTAAATACCTATATAGACTTTATCCTACACCAGGAGGGACTATTATAGATTATATTAAACCAATCTACTATAGTAGTTGGTTCAATTTTGGTATGGTTGAGGTTATTAAATCATTCAATCTTGTCAAGTTATTGGTTGGACTTGATTACATCTTCTAATCTCACTATATATATATATATATATATATATATATATAGTGTGAATTGAATTTCTTCACTCACACTCACTAAGTTATATGTATGATTGGTTTGAATAGTTGAGCTAATCTTAATTGTTAGGTGGTAACTCGCCTTTTCTCCAAATTTAGGGGCATGTGTCTTCTAATATCTCTCTATCTCTCTAGATATATCCACTTTTAAAATTTTATATTTGTCCTAATCATAACTCTAATGATTAATGATTAACATCTTTTCAAATCAAATATCCAAAAGGCATGACAATTACATTGATAGACAGGTGTAATCCTAAACCTTAATTTCTTTTCTTTTAATCATTTCAAATTTTAGATTATATGCACTAATTATAGACTATAACATATTCTTGGTTGTAAGTCGGTCACTAGAAAAGAACTCGTGTTGGTCTCACACAAAGACAACGTGTGTCATACACACCCAGGTACACATTCATTTTCCTTTAAAATAGAAATTACATTACTAGATTAAAGAGGGGAAAATGTATAAAATAATTATGAATTATATAGAAACTAAATATTATACACTTTTCAAATACATATCATGGAGGTACCTCCAACTTCTAGACCCTTCCCATTGTCCAAAGGCTTGTATACACTATCTCTATATGTCAAATTACTTGTCTCTTAGTCTAACCAATGCTATTATGATGAATCAAACCTTATATATTTACATAAATTTTGTAAACCTACTCATCTTATGTATCTATAAGTTGTGGACCTACACCTATTTTCCAACTACTATAACACTTGCATCCCAATCAGATGCCTACATTAATGCAAGTGTCCCTATCCAACACAAGTGTGTAATACCTTACAATCGTCTAATTTACAAATCAAACATATTCCTATGGTCAAACTAAGTCATTTAATGTGATTTATTATAAAAAAAATTATATACATACAAGGTCGATTCTCATTCATTACTCACCTAGTAACTTCTTACCTCTCATAAGGCAACTCACCAAAAGTAGTCAATGAAGCATTCAAATGAGAAAAGATTTCCTATTTTATCCTATTTACATATCATTTATAAGGACAACACATCTATAGGTTTGAAGTACTAAAGGATCATTCCATGAACCAAATTTTACAAGTTATAAGTTAGGTCACTCTATGCACCTATTTATCACATGTTGCATCCTTATGCACATACATGCCAACACGTAAGGGATAACTACATAAGTCTGAGGACCTATTCAAAGTATTGTATATGTAGGTAGTGCTCATTGATAGAGGGTTCTTTGGGGAAGATCTATACCTTGTGCCCACTAACCCATTTTTCCCACAACCACTATGAAGATGAAGAGCTAAGGTTTTATGATTTGACAAGGAACAACAGTCCATGGCCTAGATTTGAATACACCAGAGTAAAGGCAACATAGAACTCATACGCATCTAAGTGGTCACATCTAGTTTTAATAAATATTTTGTATTAGACACCTATGTCCAAATCAGTCAAAAGTGTCAATGGAACTATTCTAAGTTGATGAAAGTGTCCACAAATATAGAGGTATTTAATCCATAATCTACTGCCAACCTACTTCCTACTTGTTATAGATCCATATCTATATTATCATCATAACTAACTATATTATTTTTATTATCATTTTAATATCTATCATAGCTATATTTATTATTTTTATCGTATCTTAGCATAATAAATTTAGTGTATGTTTATTTGAATTTTTGTGATTAATTTCCTTACTATAGATTTGTTTATCACCCTTGTGCTTATTCATTTCTATATTGTTAACCCTAGACATTCAAAAATCCTAGATTTAAACAAGTAGATACCTTAGAATGCTTTTTTTTTAATTTATCTACTGATTTATATGATTTTTTTATCAAAATCCGAGAGTAGTAGCCTTGGTTTATCTTATTTTATAAACAAGGAGGGGGAGTAACAACATTATATAGGGGCCTATCCTTTTAGGAGGCTATAACATTTATATGGTTATGATCCATCTTAATGAAATAGAAATCAAGATAGTAGGATAAGTATACCTTATATTTCAAGATGCAAGCACCACTTTCTAGAAGGTGGATATAATTATAGAAGTAGAAAGTGATTGATTAAGTGAGTTTTTCTTAATATCATGGGGAATAATATGTAAATCTATAATTCATATATGAAATTAGGCATGAAAATTTAGAATGTATAAAATAATAACCCTACTATGAGAAACAAATCTATAAATTAAATTTGGAATAAAGATAAAAAATTCTAATGGTAATAGGGTTTGTAAAACCTTAGGTTGAATAAGGGTTTGTAAAACCATAGGTTAAAGGAGTTATCAAAAATATTGGGTTCACTATTTTTGTTTACCTTAATTTTGGTTATATATAAAATAATGAATAAAATAATTGTAATTAAATAGATATAACATACAAGAATGAAAGTTAAAAAAATTAGATCTATCTAATAGGCTACAAAAGAAATAATTCCAAATGCCACAAGTAAAACTAGACTAAGTAATGTAAACTAAAAATGGGTAATGAATGATCACACATGTTCAATATTCTATAAATCTGAGACTCTAAACTAATTGTTTTACAAGGTGTAACCTACTCCTCCAATATTAAACTTATGCCATGCTCTAAGATAAACCTTTTCACTATAACAAACCTATTCCTATGTCAATCCTGATGGGATAAACCTATATAGCTATGACTGTCTAGCTATGGTTAGGTTTATCCTACTAATGATTTTTTTTGTTAAGGTTTTATAGTTTAGTTTTTTTAATCACCTATGCATTTACACCTTCCTATTATACATGTGTCTTTAATTCACATACTTATTAATAAAAATATGTATAATAAAAGAATCTCATCGAGCTAGCTTAACACTCTAAAACAAAGAAATAGTTATGGTGTGAGGAAACTACCATAGTAATATTTTAAATTATTTATATTACATGCTTAGAATCATACCTCCATGTATTTTTATGAGTGTGTGGATGTAATATCTCAAGTGAGGTTTTATTAACCTCCTCTTACCTATAAGTGATGATGCATTTACATGTAGTATAATACCCTATTTTTGCATAATGGAAATGTTGAGAGACCAAATAGAATGAAAATGTTATAAGTGTATGATATTTAATGAATTTTGACTTGAGTGATGCTTAGATATAATTTTTACCTTTGATGTGACCTATAAATTGATATTCAAATATGCCTTATTCTTCCTTCTAGATCCATAAATAGCTTGGTTAGACCTTGTATATATAGATTGACATAGGATAACTTTTGTATGCTAGCTAACTTGAAAAATATATAAAATAAATATTAAGGCACATGAATCATGGAAACATGAAAAGGTGCCCACAATTTTTAAAGGATAAAAATATATGAAATGTATGGGTTTGCCCAAGATGGATTCATGCAGTGGATGGGTTTGTCTAGGAGATTATTTAATCTTTGTTTTCAATGAAGGACTAGGTAAAAATTGAGAAATATTATAGATGCATTAAAAATGCCTTTTTTAGAAGCACTAAGGTGATTTTAGGCTCAATGGAATAAGCGTAGACCTATTTTAAGGTTGGGGTAGTCTTATAAATAGGTTAAACTATGCAATTTTACCAAATAAAATAAATTGGGAATAAGACACTAAGAACAAGGGTATTATGCAAAATTTAGGTGTTTACAATTTTAAATTGAAAAAACCCTCTAAATTAATTTTAATTTTAATTATATAGGTTTAATCCACACTAAAATACCAAAATGATTGTTTAGGTTCCATTTTATATAAATATACACCAAAATAAAAAAATGTTAAATTAAAACATGGCACTGTGGGATATGTACTTGAATTAGTGAGTTTAAAATTTATTCTATACAAGTGGTTTTTTAGTGTATTAAAAATAAATCCACATGAAAAGATAGATATCTTGTCTTCAAACTAGCCATTGTTGCTTTTGAAATTTAATCCACATAATGATTTAAAAATAGATCATTGTACTTCAAAATCTTAAGAAAAACCATTGAAAAAAGTAAGGTATCCATTTCAAATATTTCTTAGCATAGAACATGAAATTACGGATTTTGAGCTCTACTCATTTCAAAAGAAATATAAATTTAGGATATCTGATTTAAATCTTGGCCCATTGAATGATTTGAAGTCTACATCATTTTACTTGTAAATTTATAGTCTACACAAAAACACATAATGATCATGATTGATTGATGTGTACATTTCACATAATTTATATGAATTTTTCACAATAAATTTTATTTCCAAACACTTTTGGCATCTCAAATAATGTGTGGTATGTCATGGTATCCAAACACATTATTACAACACCTTGTATCATTATGTGTAAATTTAAACACCATATAGGCAGTTTTTCCACACTTTACCTCCTACACATTACCTTGTGACATCATGTATCACTTGAAAAAATGACATATTACCTTTGTGTGATACCACAACACTACACAAACTACCACATAGGTCCTTTTCACAATAGAAGTCTATTTAATCTAAAAATTAACATGTCAACTTCCTATTATCACACAACATGCTAGGTGGAATTTTATAGGTTTGTGAAAATGTTAGAAAACCTATTAATGAAACTATATAAAAGGAATCCTAACTATCCTAAATACAAGAATACCAACCATCACTTGGATAGAAGATGAACTTCCATCTCTTTTTTAACCATCATCTATAGCAACTACCTTCTTATATTGATGTATGTATTGTAATAATCTGACCCATAAGGGATCAATTGCACATTTAGAACTCACTTTTATTCTAGGAAAATAAAGAAAAGTGTTTCCCCTTCTAATCATAGGAAATTTCATTCCTATCCTTATTGTACATTGGACACATCTTTACTTTCCATATTCTTTCTATTGAATAAAAGTTGCATTATTCTTCAATAAATTTTGCATTCAAATGTGTGATTGGTTTATCATTGTTTAGCTTACCATTTTACCCTTTATCAATCTATAACCTATAGAATTATTCCAATATAAGGTTATCCACCATGCCAACATATTGGTACCTCTGGTGTGAATTATGCATAAAAACATGAGTGACATACCATTTGGGTTAATTTTAGAGTATCCATAATTTTTTTTTATCAAGAGTTATAATGTTGATTCCTAGAAAACATTAATTAAGGCATCCCTAAGTTACCAATATCTTATTTACAATATTATCGAAGAGTAGCAAAAAAAACATTTACCCAATTCCATGAACTCATCATAAAACTTAGTCCACAAGACACATCTTATACACAAATTGCACATTTGTTATTTTAGAATCAAACCCCCTTTAAAGTTGTTATGCCCCAACACACACACCCTATTTTTAAAAAAAAATCAAATAGGTACCCAATATTGTTTAAACACCCTTTTGGGGTCTTCTAAAGTATAATTCTATGATATGGAGTTTTGAAAGGCATGAAATTAATAAATTTATTTGATGTTTGAGAAATTCACTTGATTGGCTTGGTTATTAGTTTTTTTTTAATATAATATGTAGGCTACATCTCATGGTTTGTAGATTATTTTAGATGTTGAAAGGGATCAAAGCTGTGTCTAAGCCATACTAATTATTTAATTTTTGCCTTTGAATTTCTTTAATACTTATATGCATGGTTATATTTATGGTTTATAGTGCTAACTATGCTGACCTATTTTGCATTTTAAGGCCTTGTTTTATATATGTAATTGCTTAAATAGAATATTATACACTTAGGTGTTTCCTTAAGTATCATGGATCTCTTCTAACTAGCTACACGACATCGTTACGATAATCCAAATCCTAAGTTTAAAATTCAATTCATCATACTGGTATGCCGGTGGTGACTTTTAGCATGAACCTTTGTACAAAATGTCTTGGGTAAGTAAATCAAGAAGATCCATCCATGTTTCATCATCCCACTCATCTTGAGATCTAAGTGGTAATGTCAACATAGACCTTTGTATAAAATGTCTCAGGAAAATAGAGTAGTGAGAGCCATCTATGTGTCATCATCTTTCTCATACTAGTAAACCTCAATCTATGCATGGTGTATGAAGCTTAAATTTTCAACAGATTAGTGGGATCCCATCACTCTCCACCATCCCACTAACCCATGGCCATAAGATCAAAGTAAAAAAAATCACACCCTAGCCATTAGTATAATAGTGACATGCAGACATGTTCCCTTTGAAAACATGTAAGTAAATAGAAAGTATGCAAAGTTTGAGATTGAGAGAGTGTAAAAGAGACATCTAGGAACATGCAGAAGAAGCCACATGACATTAAAAAGATATGGAAAGTCAGTTTTATGAATTTAAAATGAAAATACTAAAGATAAAATTTTGTTGCTATAATTAATTTAAATGAAATGAATAATTAATGCATCTAATTATTGCATCTAACACAATAAAATTAATATATTTTTAATTTCCATTTTTAGTCTAATTGCATTACCTCCAAGCTATCCAGAGTATTATGAATTCCAAGCTCAAGTATAGACTATGAATCCATAATTTCATTGTAATTAGGAATTTATAAGGTTTTTAAAGAGTAAAGAGTGTATGGATAACATCGATGGATTTTTAATCTCACATCCTAATTCCCTCTGCTTACTCAATTACAAGCTCAAAAGAGTTCATAGATATCACATTTGATTTAGTGGCTTTGAACCAAAAGTTCAAGCATTATTAAGAGATTTGGGACAAGGTCAAAGTAGTTGAACCTTAAAAAGACGAGGACCAAATATCTCTCTTCACACTTAGATACAAGGATGACCTCCTAGCCATCAACGTAGTAGGCCTTCACAATATAGTAGATAAACCAAAGGTATTTCCATACATTGACCTACTATTTGATTTATTCTTTAATGTCAAGGTTACTAGAAAGACTTTACATTTTAGACTAAGCAAGACACTAGTCATATACATTAGTGGAAATTACTTCTAGAGGTTTAATAGGCTTCTAATATTATACATGACATATAGTAAATACATGGCTTCATAATAAAAATATTGTTAGCAAGTTGTAGGAATGGGCTAGTAACCCAAGCAACTTCACAGTTTAAATCCCCACTTTTATCATTTTCATAACAGTCTTTGGGCTAGGGTCACAGTTTTCATGGCCCTTTTGAATAAGATATATGACATTTTAACCATCACTTATGTCAATGAGATATGGGTCTTATTACTAGATATATTTTTTACTTCTATAAAAACTATAGCCCTAGGGGAGATCATTAGATCTAATATAATTTTGAAACTCACCAATCCTTGGGAGTTCCTTGTTGAGGTCAATATAACCCCTATTTCTAAAAATTGTTGAACCATGTGTTAAATTATGTAAATTTGTAATTCAAATTTGAAATTCACTTGATAAAATTGTCATTAATATGTTTGCATATTATTTGTATTTAAACATCATCCACCCCATGTCCTGGTTAGTTTATCTATTCATAATTTTGCTTCAACTTTGGCTAATATTACTAACCTTGATATTCATGTTTCAAGTTGTAGGTTTAGTAGAACCCTCATTGAATAAACTAGTTGGGATTTTAATAGCCTTTGGCCTATGAAAATCCAAGTTAAATCTATGTTCAAGATTACTAAAACCCTCGTTCAGAAACCCTAGCTTAGACACTTTGATTTAAATTTAAAATTGACAAGAGCAAAATTGGTGAGAATTATTTTTAAATGATAAGGACTTAAGATTAATTTTTACAATAAGGTTCCATCATGTTTTTTGACACGACCAAACCTTAGTCTAAAAATTATACGCGTGGTCCCCTTTATATTTTCCCCTTTTTTACCTTTTATTTGTGTATGGTCTAACTTTAATGTTTATAGGGTCCTTTATTACATTCTTGGTTGGGTTCAATCTTTGTTATCTATGGCCCGTATTATTACAACTTAGACTAATGTCTTAGTCCTAAGGCCCCATTCAAATTTATTAACATGAATGAGACCTTAGTCTTAAGACTTTAATCTAAGCCTTATACATTTTCAACCCCTAAATTAAGTCGTGTGCTTCTTTGTAGGATTTATGGCCCATGGTTGCTCATATAATATTGATTGAATGGAGTGAGATACACCTAAAAAATTGAAGACTTTGATCCATGGAGCCAATATCACTTAGTCACATTTATCTTAATCAATGATCTATGGCTATTTATATAAAATCAATCAAATGACATGTATCAATTCAAAGTTCCTATGGGACCTACTATTCATAGAATTAAATTTAACATTCTCACAAACATCAAATGATGTCCATGAGGCCATCGTTGATGTTTGTGAGACCATTAAATTTTATCCCCTATGAATACTTATATGATATAAAATTTGACATTATCATGCTCATCAATTAATATCTTCAAGACCATCAAATTCAAGTTCAGGAACCAATCTCATTTTGATAACTAAACATGTTTGTCTTTGTGTTGTAGGATCAATGGGGACTCATTTGGAGAATAATAATGTTTAGAGTTTCTGTGTGTCAATGATAAAATTATCCTTTCATTTAACCTTTATCCCATTGTATACCAGGTTTAAATTTTCTTAGGGATCGATTATAAATAACTATGAACCTAGCCCAAATTTTATCCTAAAGTGTGGTCATATTTTTAAACATTTAACTAAAATTTGGTCTAAAATATCATGTTTGGTACCCATATGTCCCATTGTCTTATTTGGGTCTGTTATATCAACTTAACCTAATAAATTCAAGGTCTCATTGTTAAAATTTTAGATTATAACTTTGTACAATAAAGTTTTATCATATTTATTAATATGGTAAAACCTTAGGTTAAAAAAGCATTTTACTTAGTCCTCTTATTATTAAAACCCCCCTTATATCATGATATAAACTTAGCTTAAACACTTTATCCTAAATTTTATATCATGTTTATTAAAATAAAATAAACCTTAGTCTAAAGTCTTTAATCTAAGTTCTTATATGTCCTGATGCTAACTTAAACATCATGCACCTTTATAAGATATACGACTTGGATGAGATAAAAGGAAGATGATCAAATAGAGAAATATATCTATGGAATATTCAAATAAAACTTTGAATTCCCATAGGATCACCACATGGTGAATTGATGCCAACTAATATAACTAACAAGGTGCAGAGCTCAAGAAGCCTTGCAGGACTGCCAAGTGGCATAACCATAAAGCTTAGTATAAATAATGACCAATGACATTTAAATCTTGGGATCAAGATCAATGAGTAGCATTGATCTATGCAATATGATTTGACAAAGTGACACAAGGTATAATTTTCAAAAACCAATGGTAAATTTTTGAATATCAATGGATAAAATTCCTTGAAAAGTACCATCTAGATGCCATATGGGTAGAAAGAAAAAAAATAAAGATTTTATAGGTGAAAAAAATTAAAGGTATAAACTCCAAGGATATCAAATATAAGGCATGAATTCACTCAAGTGAAAAATACTTCACTATTAAATCTCAAAGTGACCTATAGAAAAACCCTAGCATCTACAAAAAGCCATAATTCAATCACAAATTGATCATAACCGAGCTTGAGTGAGTCAAAATACTATTTGATCAAGTATAAACTAATCTAGAGGAAATTTCTATACCACTATGGGCCATTTATAAATTTCATAGTCATGGCAACATGAAAGCAACATAGATACGACACATAGCTCTACTTAACCATAGACTCATAAGGAAGGGTCCTTAAGGACATAGTGTTTGATGTTATTGCATTGAACACTGAAGATAATAATTGGTCCAAGATCTTTTGGATAATTGAGTAATTACAACACATAACAAGGTAGGATGAGAAGATTTCATCTTTTAAGAAAATATATTATTACCTGGTAGTAGTATAGATGATAGGCCTTCACCATGTAGCAACAAAACTAGAGGTACTTCATTGTATATATGTCCTCCTCATTTTTAAAGAATGTAAAATTGAAAAGGGTATGCTAATCAATGAACATACTAATAAATTCCTTGACTACGTGTCTTCCATTACTTTTTATAAGTATTATAAGTTACCCAAGCCTTGAATACATATACCCACACTTAATAAATGGGCCAAGAATAATGACCTCAAAGCCATCCTGGTCCCATGGTTGTATTCTAGAAACCATGTGTTTTCTAACCTCAATGGAAACATTCCCATCATCCAATTCCAACCTAGAATTAGGATGATAATGACTTTGATGAATAGGCTATGTGGAAATCCCACTACCATCTATGTTGATAGCATGTGGGTACCCATAGTATACTTTATGATTGAGAAAGAGCTCACCCCTCCCATTGGTGAAGTTATCAGCTCATGTTTATGTAGGTATATCTTCACAATTAGGAAAGGGCCTAGGAAAATATTCTACATGATGTCTTATCTCCTAGATGCCCTACTTTCCACAATTGAGATCCCCAACTTTAGGGGATGGTCACCTAAAAAGACATAGATAATATCTCAGTTCTATGCAAAATTACATATCTTAGAGTATAGGGACCATATCTAATTTATCTATGATTGCATCTATCCTACCTTGAATGAGGATTTAATAGGATTCCCAATTCCCAAATTCAACCCATTGGCAAAGAAATCCATTGATCCATTGGGGACATCTAGTTTTATCCAAACTGCATAATCATTAGTATTATAGGAACACAGTGCACTCCATTGATACTACCAGTCCATGTTCCAAACAAATTGGCTTAGTAGGAAGTTGTATTCTCAATATGCAATGGTATTGATGGGTCTTTTATAGGCAAAAGGAAAGGATTACTACATCCTCCACCCTTGGTTATTGGAAAAACCATCTTTCAACATTAGGACAACATTGAATATGATACTAGGCATTCATGTTATAGCATGATGAGTTGAGAGAGTGGAACCCTAATGACAGAGTTGGGAAATATTTGAAAGCCAAACAAATAATGTTAACCTATGATCATTGGCCAAGAGTCTATGACTCAATATATACCAAGGTTACATTTTTCACAATAGTATTAGATAGGTTGAAAAAACATGGCATCAGTCCATAACCTAGATTGATCAGGGACCATAAATGAAGCAATGACATTTGACAACTTGGTCCAAGGCAATACCACTTATTATGAGGTCAATCCTCTCAACCTCCTCCCATGCATCCAAAAAAATAAGTGGAAGTCCAAAATATTTAAGTAGAGAGTGAAAAAAGGCCTAAAAAAGGGAGGCCTGGGGAGGGGACATCATCTTCATCCCAACCTAATAAACTAGGATCTATAATTAAGTACATTGATGTGGTGACATTGGACCCAGGTAAGACAATGGAAGATGCATTACCGATGTTGTCCACTACTTATCAATCTGATGGAGAAGAAATTCAAAAGGAAGAACCTCAACCACAAGTTGAGGAAGAAAAGATAGAAAAGGGGAATGAATTAACATTCAACCTAATTCCATTTGTTCCCCCATAAAAGAGAAATTCTAAACTTGCATTATTTATAGAAGGAACAAGAGGCCTCAACTAACCTTCACTCACCCTTTGAGTGAGGTCAATGTATTTAGTGAAGAAAATATCCTAAAATAACTAACCATACCTAAATGGTTCATCTATGGCAAGCTGAAAAATATTCTTACTCTGCAACACTCTTGGGCCTTAACCAAGTTGGTGAATGTAACTATCCATAATGAGCTTAAACCATATATAGTTGCCTTACAGAAAGAGAAGGAAAGAAATATGGCTATCCTTGGGGAGTCAAGTGGCACCCAAATATAGACTCTAGAGCCTCCTCTAATAAACCAATTATTGGTTGGAGTCTAGTTCAATCCAACAACTGTAGGTTTAGAGAGGGTGACTAAAAAAAGAGCCATGGTTGTTGGTGAAGAATTCATCTTTCAGAAGGTGGAATTTTTTTTTGGTTTAACTCTAGTGGGAGGCCATTAGATGGATCAGGACCACATATTTGAAGAATATATACTTGGATTGGCCCAATCTCAATTAGCCCATCTGTAGATTAGAATCAAGGGCATGAAATAACAAATTGAGAACCTAAAGAAGCAAAAAATAAAGTCTAGAGAAGCAGACTATTTTCTCTATTCCAGATGCTATGACAGACATGTTTAAGACATCCTTTTATGATAGGTTTGATTCTTTGAAGATAAAAAAGGTAAGATAGGGTGTACTAAGGTAGCAAGATGTAGCAACTAGGGGTTTAATTACTTAATGGGTTCAAAAGATAAGATGGAGTTAATTACCATCTTGATAGGGGATAAAATATTAGGGTTCAAGACCATCATTATTTCCCACTCAACATAGTTATGGGACTAATTATTGATAAAATTTAGGGATTGAGCATGTGGTCTAATAGCTTGGAAAAATTCCTCAAGGATTATAAAGAGTTATTAGATAGTATAGAATGGTTCCTTAAGACCATGATTGCTAATATTAAAACACTCAAATCCATGGGCATCATTACAGATGATGAATTAAAGCATAGGATCACTTTGGTCATGTAGGAGGTAAAGAGAAAGAGCCAAGGCAAATTTGGGCCTGAAAACAATAGGATCATGGATATGATCCTAACTATAGAATAAAATATATCCAAGTTAAGGAGAATTAAGGAAGCTTTGGGAAGAAATAATAGGGACCTTGGAGACTTAGCTAATCAAGAGGATGAACTCTTCCTTGAACCTATAGTAAATTTGAGACTTATTGATGAGCAACATCAAAAGGTAAAAATACTACAATAGTAGAACCAAGGGACTTCATTAGCACAGGGTCCACTAATTATTTAAGAGTATTCTCTTTTATTAAAACATTGTAAATTTTGAAATGGAATATTATTTTGTAAAGGTATGTGCAATTTAGATAAGGACATTACCTATATGTAAGTACACGTTGAAAGAATTAGCGTATTCTAGAAACTTTTGTAAAGAGGACATCTATCCTTACACTTTAAAAATTTTAATTTTATAAGACTGACTGGCATACTTCCTTGAAGTCTATAAAAGTAGTATTATCATTTTTAAAAAATAAAGGAGTTTTTTAGCTACAAAAACTAGTGTAAACTTTGAAGCAATTAATACAAGCAGAGAATTCTAAGAAGATTGTCTCATTTTGTTTATGTAAATTGTTATATGGATTCTCTCTCAAATATATGTTCTAAGTCTTAGATTTGAATAGTTATTTGGAATTATCGGCATGTAACTTTTGAATGTAGAATTATTAACTTGTGAATATGCTAGGTTAATTAAAGGTTCATTAGTTTGATTTATTTCATTTGCTCTGCATTTGTAGATGTGCATCAACTATCTACTTAAAGCAATAAAAATTTAAAGTAAACACAGTTATTATTTGCATTATGTATTATCTTCCTTAGAAGTTTGCATAATATATGTTATGATTTGAGATTAAACTAGTTTACTTCATATATTTGTTTTAAGTTCATGTTTGGGAAACACTTAAACTTTGTCATGATATCTAAGATGAAGATCAACAACACTTTTCTTCTCTACTTTACCCTACCTTTTTACTTATTTTTTTTAACTAGATCACTTTAGTTTATATTCCATTGCAAATATTCACATAAATTATTCTATAGACTTATAATTTGATCATTATTCAATGATACTAGCACATGTTATTTCACTTTGCAAAGATAGGACCAAGGTGGCTCCCAACCACCAAATTTTATAAATATTATGGAATAATTTACTTGCTCTACCACTATTTCATCATAGGTAACAAGATTGCCATAACTTACTACTCATGCTCTAAATTCTTTGAATTATAAAATGATAAGTGTTATTTAAACACTAAGAGTACTTGTGATACACTTAGAGGCATCAACAGGTGGGGCTCCATTGGTGCTAGAAGGAGGGCCTTCTTCTCTATAGATTTGTAATACCTTTGTTGATTCTTGATAATTCTATTCAAAACTCACTTTAATCTTTGCATATTTATGTTTATTTTACCATAATTGTGTAAAGTTTGGTGATCTTCACAATTTTAGACTAATCTTTGTGCTCATTTAGACAAAGATTGATATTCTTTGAGGACATATGTTAGATTTTGGTAAAGATAGCTTTAGGATTGTGAATTCAACATATTTGAGGTTAGTAATAGTTTTTTTGATCAAATATTCATGAATACTTTGCAAGTTTGAGTTCATTTAGACTTGAACCCCCAAATATCATTCATACTTACATACATGGACACTTCTTTGAGATAATTCAGTTAAATATTATTGTCCTTTATTTTTATTTATATGAATCTTTGTAAAATTTTCTTAATGTGATTTATAATCGCTATTCTTTATAAATATTGATTTGACACATCATGGTTCAAATAGGATTTTAAATTTTCAAATTGGAACTACCATGAATTATAACAAGGTCATGTTCAGAGACTAGGGAATCTCTACTTGAGTTAGAAGTCCATAGAAGAGCTAGGTAGGACAAAGGTAAGCGTAGGCTTTCAAAGTCTTTACCAACTTCACCACTTTATGGTTCTCATGCATTCAACCCCAATCAAGGCATGGATTGGCTAGGTGGCTCTCCTACCAACATGCCAAGTGTGGTATATGACCTTCCTCTTAACCCTTAGAAATATTTTCCAACATTTAGTCCAACTAGTATTGTAACTACATAAAAACATATTAATTCATTCAAAGATGCATTAATAGTGTTAAATGTATCACATGTAAGCTATTTCCTTTTAATTTTAAAGATCTTATGTATGAATGGTTTTTAAATTTAACTAAAAATTACATTAACAGTTGGGACCACTTTAATAATGTTTTTATTGATTAATTTGTCAAAATTATTAGTCCTTGTATCTTATACCAATAATTCACCATAATTAAGAATGATGCAAATGAACCTATAAGAGCATTTAATGCTAAGTTCCAAAATATGTATAGTCGGACCATATATCCCTACAATCCTAATTATTCCTTAGCTTTAGAAATCTATAAGGATTCCTTAGATCTTATGACCTCTATGTTCACAAAGAGGTCTTTTGGATTTATGAATACAATGGCCTTAGCCTATTCTAAAGCAATGATAATTAATAATTAGATATATCCCCAAGGTTAGTTGGCTTAATCTATTCCCAATGTCAACCCATATATTCCCACCTTGAATATATTTCCTAATATTAATTAGAATATGCCAGCTCTAAATTAGATCCTAACTTTGAACCAATTATCCTTGAGCCATGCTGCTCCTAATCATAACCTAGGATTTTTGAACCATAATAAAACTAGATTTAATCCAAATGATAAAAAAAATTTGATAGTAACCAATGGTGCTAATAATAATTAGGTTCATAATTTAGAAACTCCCAATAGTGAGAATGAATCTATCCTAAATATGGTACAAAAGCTTAGCAGTGATTTCCTTCAATTACAAAAGTAAATTAGCCATACTAGAGAGAACTCGAGTAGGAATTTTTCCTTCCAAAAGTTTATTAGACCTAATAATAGATTCTAGAATGATAATTTACATAATAATAGGAATAATGAATCATCCATTGATAAGAAGATCATGAACATTAACCTTATTGATGTTACATTAAATGACTATTGTAGAGTTAATTATACTACTAAGCATGGTGAAATCAATTACATTGAATTTTGTAAATCTTTTGAGGCCTTTCAAGAAGAGTTGGATACATTAGAAGTAGTCCCTAATAAAGATAATGGTGCAGGTAGATCAGGATCCAAATCCTTTGACTAAGCCTTCATGGTGGAAACATTTGACTTTCCCTTCCAAGAAGATAATGAACTTGATGGCATTCCTAAGGAAGTCTATGCTTTTTAAAAATTCCTAAAGAAAACTTATCCTCTAAGGAATAGAGAGAAAAAGTAGCCCCTGACTACTTCAACACCTCTAAATAACTTTGGCACTCCCTCAGATATTACCTTAGAGAATAACCCAAAGCCTCTAAAAGGAAGTACTTCTAAACGCAATACTGATGCATTTAATTCTTCCAACAAAATTAGGTATAATATTGTGAAGAACATGAAGAAAATAAAGGCTAACATCACATTACATGAATTGACATAGTTCACTAAACAAAGGGACCTATTGTTAGAGTCCTTATCTAAGAAACTTAGAAAGCCATCTAAGAATGACACCACCAATGTTGCTATGTATAAAGCTAAGACTGAGTCCCCACCTTTCCTACTTACTGTCAGAATGTTTGGTAAGAATTTACATAATTGTTTGTTATATTTTGGGGCATCCACCAACATTATGCTAGTAGGTATTTATAAATAACTTGGCTTGACTCCTATAAAATCTGATAGAGTTATCACTTAGATAAGTCTAGAGTTAAGGTAATTGGGGAGTTATTAAATGTTCATATGCAAATTTTTTCTAAGCCTAGAGTCTAGAAATTTATTGAAATCTAGGTGGTAGACATTCTTGATGCTTATGGCTTACTATTAAATATGGAATGAACAAAGGCCCTAAATGGATATATGTCCACTGACTATTCTCATTTGTGGCTGCCATGGAAAGGAGTCCCAAATTAGATTAGAGTGGAAAGAGAACCTCAGATGAAACACATGATCACATAATACAATGATGTGAATGAAAAGGTGAACATAGTTGACTCTGTTCTTGGATTATGGAAGCTACATTTTGATGGGGCTAGATATAATTTTAGATCTAAAGTAGTATTTATCCTAACCAATATTATGGGTAAGGAATATCATGTTGCTTATCAAATCAAATTTTCATGATCCAATAATCTTGCATAATATGAAGCATTGATCTTGGGATTATAATTTTCCATCAAGTACAAATTCAAAGAACTATTGGTTTATGGTGACTCAGATCTAGTAGTTAATTAGGTAAGGATTAAGTACTAATGCAAATTATCATATCTCAAGAGATATAATTTTATATTTTGGGATTTGTTGAAATATTTTGATGCATTTAAAATGGTTTCCATTCTCAGGGAAGAAAATAAGGCTACTAATGAGCTTGCCTTAGTTTCAACCAATCTTTTACCAAACTCTGACTCTCAAAAATTTAGCATTGAGATGGTTCTTTGCCCTTCTATTATAGATAACAAAAACCACCTACAAGTTTTTAATGATGACCAATATATCTTAGATTTCATGATAAATTCAAGATTATTTGAGGCCCATGTCATAAATGAGGCCAATGAGAATAATCTTGGAGAAAATGATAGATTTGATGGCAAAGTCATTTAGCTAAGTGACAATAAAATTCCAAATGGCATGTTTTTTTGGAGAGGTTATTTGACCAGGATAACTAGTTGATAACACTAGGATCCCAAAAATATTTGGGAAAGATTACAAGATAGTTGATCTTGGACCCTAAGATTAACCTACACTAGTTAATATTGAAACAACATGTACAAGCATTGAAGATAAAAGAGCCAAAGACTTACTAACCAACTATAAGGACATAATTGCATGGTCCTATGATGACTTGAATATTTATTATCTAAAAGTCATCACTCATACAATACACTTAAAGAAAGACTGCAAATCTTTCAAACAAAAGCAAAGGCTTGTCAACCCTTTTTTATACCCTGTGATTTTCAAAGAAGTCAAAAAGTTGTTAGATGCTAAGATTTTATTTCCCATTAGGCACTCTACCTAGCTTGCTAATTTGGTCCCAATTAGGAAAAATAATGGTAAAATAAGATTCTGCATTTATTTTAAGCATCTAAATAAGTCATCTAAAAAGGAAAACTATCCTTTGCCTTCTTTGGACCAATTTATACAAAGTGTTTTTGGTTCTAATATGATGTCCTTTCTTGATGGATTTTTAGGGTATAAATAGGTATTGGTGAACTAGGAAGACAAGATGAAGATTGATTTTACTACTAAGTGGGGCACATTTGCATACAAGAGGATGCCAATCAAACTGATCAAAATAAGAGAAACATTATATAGGGCCATGGATCATGTTTTCCAATGCTTGGTATGTAAATACATCATTATATGCATGGATGATCTTACTATTTTTTCTAAAAATAGGGAGGACCACATCATGAATTTATAGTAGGTATTTGAAAGATACAAAAGGTATAGGATTTCACTCAACCCTAAGAAAAATGTTTTCTATGTTACTGAGGGAAAGTTATTAGGCCATGCCATTAATAAGGATGAAATCTCTACAGATCCTAAAAGAGTATAATATATATCAAAAATAGAGCCTCATAATAGTATAAAAGAGCTAAAATCATTCTTTGGAAAAATTAACTTTGTAAGCAAGTTTATTTTTGGTTTTACAAAAAATGTTAAGCCATTGAATGACATATTGAAAAAGGATGCCAAGATCACTTGGAATGAAGAAGATAAGAAATCATTTAAAGATATCAAGGAGGCAATCAGTCAAGATCCAGACCTAATAATCCCAAATTTCTCCAAGGATTTTTACCTTTACTCCTTTGATTCTGATCATACTATTGATGTAGACTTAACTCAAAAAGTTAATGGATGTGACCATCTAATTGCTTTCATGAACAACAATTCTAAGAATGATGATTTAAATTACTCTTTAATTGATAAATAAGCATGTACATTAGTAAAATTAGTAAAAAAATTTAGGCACTACATTCTTAGGAATAAGGTGCATGACATCCTACTTGACCCTTACACAAAGATCATGTTGAGCCAAAATGAATTAGGAGAGTGAAGAGGTAAATGGATGTATATCCTACCAGAATATGATTAAAGACTGTAAAATTTGTAAGATGCCAAGGTTTGATTTAAATGATTTCTAATGCTAACCCTAAGATTAATGTCATGCAGGTTGAACAAGGAAGTTTCCATTATAATTATTAGTATGATCCCCTTATCCATCTAATAATCAATGGAACTTGTCTTATAGGTATGATTAGGGAGAAAAGAAGAGCCCTATGACTTAAGTAATCCCACTACCTGATTAAAGATGGAGTGATATACAAAAAAATGTTGAAGGCATTTACTTAAGATGTGTATCCAAAGAAGAAGCAACTAAGATCATGATCATTTTTCATGAGAAGCCAGGGAGTGGGAATATGTATGGAAGGATAATAGATCAAAAAAATCTAAGTGATGGTTATTATTGGCCCACCATCTTCAAGGATGCTCACAAGCATGTGAGGCAATGCCATTCATGCCAAGTCTTTAGTACAAAGGAGCCAAAGCAAGCATGCCACTATAACTAGTGATGATTGATAATAAATTCACCCAATGGGGATTGGATTTCATGGGGGAGATCAACCCCAATTCATCATAAGGTCACAAGTATGTTATGATAGCTATTGACTATTGCACTAGGTGGATTGAGGTAATGGCTACCAAATAATGTAAAACTAAAAAAGTGATCACCTTTTTCAAAGAATATATATGCACCAAATTTATAACTCCAGTCTATCTAGTATGCAACAATGGATCTACTTTCACATCCATTGAAATGATAGAATGGGCATATGATAATATTAATATTCTCAAGTTCTTATCCAATCATTACACTCAAGATAATGGGTTATCTGAATCAACCAATAAGAACTCGATGAAGGTAATAAATAAGTCTCTTATAGACAGACCCAAAACTTGGCATAAGATTCTCAAATATTCCTTATGGGTAGATAGGACAAGGGTCACGTAGGCTCTCAAAGAATCACCCTTCTTACTAGTATATGGCCAAGAACCCATCTTCCCTATCACACTCAAGTTTCCAACATACAAGTTCATGTAAGAATATATGAAGGAATATCATGAACTTTCAAATTCAATACTACTTTATATTGTTTAGATGGAAGATGTTAGAGAAGGGGATTTTTCCAACTTTAGCAAGCATAAAACCATAGTGAAAAGATAGTTTGACAAGTGATCAAAGATAAAGGTGTTTAGGCAAGGAGACTTAGTTCTTATTTGGGATAAAGCATTTGAACCTAATGGTAAACATGAGAAGTTCACACCTTTGTGGATAGGTCCCTATTAGATTACTGAGACACTTAGAAAAAACATCTTCAAATTGAAAGACCTACAAGGAGCTACATTCACTTTCCCACCAATGGGTAGTATCTCAAGCATTAGTTTTCTACTGCTCCCGTTGGGGTTTTCATGGAGTAAACTGTAAGAATAGTTAGACCTAGAGTAGGTAGGATAGTTTAGTTTATTTTTATTATTTCCTTCTTATCCCTTGTTTGTACATATTTTTGTATATATTTATTTGCTTTTCTTTGCCTTCCTACTTTCCTTGCTTTATGTTCTATGTGTTTTATTGTTTTTCTTTGTTCCTTGCTTCTAATAAGTCTTTTGGGATAGCCCTCAGCTCAAATTCCATCTTAAATACTTAGGAAATCCAAAATTTATAAATGCAAGTATGAATCTAAATAAAATGTTGATCATGGGTTTGAAATATAAGATTATGTTATAGTTTAAAGAAACTAGTAAGGACTAGTAGATAGGTCAATTATTCTATGATAATTTAAACATTGTTTTGATCTAAATTTAGTTTCAAGAAAAATTGCATAGTTGGGATGGAAGATTGAATTATTAAGGCACGGTCATATTTACACTTAACAAATATCCTTTCTAGGGATAAATTTGCAACCATAGGTGATTGTCTGAGGATCAAACATTTGACCAAATCCCTAAACCTAGATAACTTAGTTCCTAACCTTTGTTAGAAAGCTTTAAAGATCTAAAAAATAAAAAAATAAGAACTTATTACAAAATCAAAGTTTTCCAAGCAAAGGTGATTATGGTAATCTCCACCAAGGATATATACATCTGGTTGGTAGTGGAGTAAGACCTTGAGTGGAGATAAAGGCATCTCTAACATAGTTATGGATGTTTGGTTGGTATCAGAGCAATGCCCAAGCCTTCCTTGAGCTAAAGCATGGTTCTTAATGAATATACAAACATGATGTAAGTTAATGTTAATGATTGAAGACATGAAACTTGGAAGTTATCTTATGAATCCTATGTAAAATAGTATGTATAATCAAAACACACACACAACATGACTAGGTTTTGATGTTTTATCCTAATTCTACATATGCAAAGTTTGTTTTAACCATTAAATGATCTTGATAATGGCACTGATCAAGTAGAATAAGTAATCTAATTATTTGTCTAAACCAAAGTCTCTAAATTCTAACATATTTTTATGTTCCTTTGGAAGTCTCCATTTTTTGGGGTCAACATACCCCCTATTTATAAAAATTAGGGACCCATGTGTTAAATTATGAAAATTTGTACTTCAAAGTTTAAATTCACTTGATCAGAGTGTCATTAATATGTTTGCACATTATTTGTATTTGAACATCATCTACCCCATATCCTAGTTAGTTTATTTATTCATAGTTTTGCTTCAACTTTACCTAATATTGCTAACCTTGATCTTCATGTTTTGAGTTTCAAGTTTAATGGAACCCTCATTGAATAGACTAGTTAGGATTTTATAACCTTTAGCCTATGGAAATCCAAGGTAAAATCTATGTTCAAACTTCCTAAAACCCTCATTCAAAAATCCTAGCTTAGACCTTTTGATTTAAATTCAAAATTGGTGGGAGTAAAATTGGTGAAAACATTTTTAAAATGCTAAGGACTTAAGATTAATTTTTACACTAAGGTTATATCATGTTTTTCAACATGACCAAACCTTAGCCTAAAAATTATATGCTTGGTCCCCTTTATATTTACCCCTGTATTCCCTTTTATCTGTGTATGGTGTAACTTTAATGTTTATAGGGTCCTTTATTACATTCTTAACTAGGTTTGATCTTTATTATCTGTGGTCCCTCTTATTATAACGTAGACTAATGTCTTAGTCGTAAGGTGCCATTCATGTTTATTAACATGAACAAGACCTTAGTCTTAAGACTTTAATCTAAGTCTTATAAAATTTTGATCCCTAAATTAAGTCATGTGTTTTTTTTTAGGATCAATGTCCCATGACTGCTCATACAAAATTAATCGAATGGAGTGATTATACCTGACAAATCAAAGAATTTAATCTATAGAGACAATCTTGCTTGATCACACAGATCATAATCAATGGTTCATGGTTGCTCTTACAAAATCAATCGAATGATGCATATCAATTCAAAGTTACTATGGGACCTATTATTCATGGACTTAAATTTGAAATTTTCATGAACATCAGATGACATTTTCAAGGTCGTAATTGACATCTACAAGACCATAAAATTTTATCCCCTATGCATACTTATATGAGATTAAATTTAACATTCTCATTCCTATTGGTTGACGTTTGTGAGTCCATCATTGATGCCCATGAGACCATCAAATTCAAGCTCAAGAACCAATCTCATTTTGATAATTGAACATGTTTGTCGTCATGCTGTAGGATCAATGGGGACCTATTTGGAGAATAAGCATGTTTACAGTTTCTATGCTTTAATGATAAAATTGGCCTTTCATTTAGTCTTAAGCCCATCATAAACTAAGTTCAAATTTGTATAGGGATCGATTATAAATAACTATGAACCTATTCCAAATTTTATCTTAAAGTGTGGTCATGCTTTTAAACATTTAATTAAACTTTGGTCTAAAATATCATGCTTGGTCCCCATATGTCCCACTATCTTATTTGGGTCTATCGACTTACCCTAACAAATACAAGGTCCCATTGTTAAAATGTTAGCTTATAACTTTGTAACCTAAATATTTATTATACTTATTAATATGGTTAAATCTTAGGTTCAAAAAAAAATTACTCAATCCTTTTATTATTAAAGGCTCCCTTTTATCA
Organism: Torreya grandis; assembly: GCA_037957365.1. Taxonomy (NCBI): domain Eukaryota; kingdom Viridiplantae; phylum Streptophyta; class Pinopsida; order Cupressales; family Taxaceae; genus Torreya; species Torreya grandis. The sequence goes on along the minus strand of JARHVA010002541.1, from coordinate 69,671 downwards.
TGATCTAAACTTAGCTTAAATATTTTAGCCTAAATTTTATATCATGTTTATTAACATGAAATAAACCCTAGTCTAAAGTCTTTAACCTAAGTTCTTATATGTTTCGATGCTAACATAAACATCATGCACCTTTACAAGATATATGGCTCACGTAATATCAGAGGAAGATGATCGAATGGAGCAAGATCTTTGTGGAATATTCAACTAAACCTTAAAAGGCCCATGAGATCACCATGTGGTGAATACATGCCAACTAATAGAATTGATAAGGTGTGAAGCTTGAGAAGCCCTATTGGACTACCAAGTGTCATAACTGTAGAACTTAGTACAAATAATGACCAATAATATTTTAATCTTGAGATCAAGATCAATGAGTTACATTGATCTATGCAATATGATCTGATGGAGTGAGACAAGGTAGAATTTTTAAAAACTAATGGTTAGTTTTTGAATATTAATGGACAAAATGTAGTGAAAAGTGCCATGTAGATGCCACAATGACACCACATGGGTAGAAAATGATAAAAATAGAGATTTTGTAGGCATGAAAAAGAAAAGGTATAAATGACAAGGTTGAAATAAAATAAAAGGAATGAATTCACTCAAGTGAAAAATAATTCACCATTAAAGCTTGAAGTGACCTATAGAAAAACCCTAGCATCTATAAAAATCCTTGATTCAATCACAAATTGATCATAATTGAGCCCAAGAGAGTCAAAGTGTTATCTGAGTAAGTGTAAACTAATCTAAAGGAAATTTGTAGACCACTATGGGCAATTTATAAATTTCATAGTCATGGTGGCATGAAAGCAACACAAAGATGAAACAAAAATCTACTTAAACATAGACTCAGAAGGAAGGGTCTTTAAGGACACAATGTTTGTTGTTGTGGTATTAAACACTAGAGACAATAATTAGTCCAAAATATTTTGGAAATTTGAGGAATTAAAACCCATAACAAGGAAGGATGAGAATATTACATCTTTCAAGACAAGATATTATGACTTGGTTATAGTACAAATGGTGAGCCTTCACTACACAACAATAAAACTCGAGGTACTTCACTGTATAGATGTCCACTTCCTTTTTTAAAAAAAATGTAAAATTGAAAAGGATATGTTGATCAATGAACATACTTGGAAATCCCTTCCTATGTTGAGAAGTATTATAAGTTACCCAAGCCCCAAGTACATATACCCACACTTAATGAATGGGCAAATAATAATGACCTCAAAGCCATCCTAGTCCCATCGTTGTATTCTAGAAACCATGTGTTTTTGACCTTAATGGAAATATTACCATCAACTAATTCTAACTTTAAATTAGGATAATAATGACCTTGATGAATAGGCTATGTGGAAACCCCATTATCACCTATGTTGATAGCATGTGTGTACCCCTGGTACACTTTATGATTGAGAAAGAGCTCACCCCTCCCATTTGTAAAGTTATCATCTCATGTTTATGTAGGAAGATATTCAAAGTTAAGAAAGGGTTTAAGAAAAGATTCTATATGATGTCTTATGTCCTAGATGCCCTAATTTCCATAATTAATATCTCTAACTTTAGGGGATGGTCACCTGAAAAGACATAGAAAGTGTCCCAATTCTATTCAAAATTACATATCTTCAAGTATAAGGACCATATCCAATTTATCTATGATTTCATCTATTCTACCTTAAATGAGGCTCTAATAGGTTGCCCAATACCCATAGTCAACCCATTGACAAAGAAATCCATTGAGCCATTAGGGACATATGGTTTTATCTAGATCGTACAATCATTAAGATTGAGGGAACATAATGTACTCCATTGAGACTGCCAGCCATGTTCCAAACAAATTGGATAAGTAGGAAGTTTCATTTTAAATATATAATGGTATTAATGGCTTTTGTAGAGGTAAAATGAAAGGATTACTATATACTCCACCTTGGTTATGGGTAGAACCATATTTTATAATTGGGATAACATTGAATATGCTTCTAGGCATAGTGCAACATGATGACTTGAGAGAGTGGGACCCCAATGATAGAGTTGGGAAACATTTAAAATCTAAACAAATTAATTTGACCTATGAGCATCAACCAACATTATATGAATCAATATATACCAATGTTTCATCCTTCACTATAGTATTGGGTAGGTTGAAGAAATGTGGCATAAATATAGAAGCCATATTGATGAGGGACTAGAAAGGAAGTGATGACATTTGGCAACTTGGTCCAAGGTAGTAGCACTTACTAAGAGGTCAATCTTCTCAACCTCCTCCCATGTAGCCACAATAGCAAGTAGAAGTCCCAAAGCTTTAATTAGAGATTAATAAAGGCCTAAAGAAAGTAGACTTGAGGAGGGGACATCATCTTCAACCTAGCCCAATGAACTAGGATATCCAATTTAGTACATTGACATGGTGGCATTGGACCCAGGTTAGACAATGGAAGATGCATTATAAATGTTGTCCATTTCTTATCAATCTAATGAATAATAAATACAAAATTAATAACCTCAACCCCATGTTGAGGAGGCAGAGATAGAAAAGGGAAAGGAATTAGCCTTGAGCCTAGTTCTAGTTATTCCCCCACAAAAGAGTAAGGCTAAACTTGCATTGGTTCTAATAGGAATAAAGAGGTCTAAACTAAAATTCACTCACCCTTTGAGTGAGGTCAATGTATTTAGTGAATAAAATGTAATACAAGGACCAACCATCCTTGAATGTTTCATCTACACCAAGATACAAAATATTCCTACTTTGCAACACTCTTGGGCTTTGACCAAGTCAGTGAATTTAACTATCCATGATGAGGTAAAACCATGGATAGTTTCCTGACAAAAGGAGGATAAGGAAATAAAAATGGCTACCCTTGGGGAGTCAAGTGTCACCCAAATGTAAACTCTAAATCCTTCTCTAATAACCCAATCATCAGTTGGAGTCAAGTTTAATCCAATAACTAAAGGTTTGGAGAGGGTGATTGAAAAGAGGGCCATGGTTACTAGTAAAGAATTCATATTTCAAAAGGTGGAACCATTTATTGGTTTAAATTGAGTGGGAGGCCAAAATTTGGGTAACCTATCTTTGAAGAAGATATACTTAGATTTGTGCAATCTCAATCAACCCAACTGTAGACTTGCATCAAGGGCATGAAACAACAAATTAAGAACCTAAAGAAGCAAAAGGAGAATCTAGAGAAGTAGACTATTTTCTCTATCCCATATGCTATGATAGAAATGTTTAAGACATCATTTTATGACATTTTTGATTCTCTAAAGATAACAAATGCAAGACAAGGTCTACTAGGTCAGCAAGATTTAGTAGCTAGGGGTTTAATTACTCAATGGCAGAGTTTAAATGATAATATGAAGAAGTTAATTAACATCTTGATAGGGGATAAAATCCTAGGGTTTAATACTATCATCCTTTCCAATCTCAACACAATTATGGGACTGATTATTGATAAAATTTAAGGATTGAGCATGCGGTCCAAAAGCTTAGAAAGATTGCTTAGGGATGATAAAGAGTTATTAGATAGGATATAATGGTTCCTTAAGACCATGATTGCTAATGCTACAACAATCAGCTCCATGTGCATCCTTACATATGATGAATTCAATCATAGTACCACTTTAGTCATGTAGGAGGTAAAGAGTAAAATCGAAGGTAAGTCTAGGGGTGATAAAAACAGGATCATGGATATGAACCTAACTATAGAAGAAAAGATAGCTGAGGTAAAAAACATTAAGGAAGATTTGGGGAGAAATAATAGGGACCTTAAAGCCTTAGCTGAGGAAGAGGATGAACTCTTCCTTGAACTTGTAGTAAATTTGAGACTTATTGATGAGCAACATCAAAAGATAATAAGGCTATAACAATAGAAGTAATGGAATTCATCAGCATAGGGTCCACCAGTTAGTTAGAAATATTCTCTTTTATTGAAACATTGTAAATTTTGAAATGGAATATTCTTTTGTAAAGGCATGTGCAATTTGTATAAGCATATTTCCTATAGGTCAGTCCACATGGAAAGAATTAGTGTATTCTATAAACTTTTGTAAAGAGAACATATATCCTTACACTTGTAAAATTTTAATTTGATAGGACTAATCGACATACTTATTTGAAGTCTATAAAAGGAGTATTGTCATTTGTAAAAAAGAAGGGATTTCTTGAGCTACAAAATCTAGTGTAAACTTTGAATAAATTAATACAAGTAGATAATTATGAGAAGATTATCTCATTTTGTTTGTGTAAATTGTTAAATGACATCTCTCTCAATTGTTAGTTTTGAGTCTTAGATTTGAATAGTTATTTTGAATTCTTGGCACATACCTTTTGAATGTAGAATTGTTAACTTGTGCATATGCTAGGCTAACTAAAGGTTCATTAGTTTGCTTCATTTCATTTTCTCTACATTTGTATATGTATGTCAACTATCTGCTTAAAGTATTAAAAATTTAAAGTAAATGTGGTTCTTATTTGCATTGTGTCTTATCTTCCATAGAAGTTTTCCTAATATATGTTATGATTTGAGATTAAGCTGGTTTACTTCATATATTGGTTTTAAGTGCATGCCTAAAAAACACTTGAACTTTGTCACAATATCTAAGATGAAGATCAACAACACTTTTCTTCCTTACCTTACCCTACCTTTTTACTTTTTTTTTAACCAAATCACTTTAGTTTAAATTTCATTGTAAATATTAACATAAATTAGGATTTAGAATTATAATTTGATCATAATTCACTGATATTAACACATATTATTTCACTTTACAAAGATAGAACCAAGGTGGCTCCCAACCACCATATTTTATAAATATCATGGGATATTTTACTTGCTCTTCTACTATTTCATCACATATAACTAGATTACTACAACCTACTACTCATGATCTAAATTATTTGAATTCTAAAATGAGAAGTGTTCTTTAAACACTAAGAGAACCTATGATACACTTGAGGCATCAACACTCCCTAGATGGAAAATTTTGTATGATGTCCTACATGGTGGATGTGGTAATTATAATTGTGCAAGCATACCATGATTAACCCTTCCAACCATACACTGAGTATCCTATGAATAGGGTATGTGATGAATTCAATATTCCTCATGTGCACATGTTCATGAAGAATATGAAAAGGATGACTAAGACCTTTTATCTCATAGTATATATATATATATATATATATATATATATATATATATATATATATATATATATATATATATATATATATATATGGTAAGAATATTCCCATATTTTCAAACATAATAAATATGACCATTCATAATATGGGTGATTGTTGGTTATATTTGGATCACATAGTAATTATAATTGAGGGAAAAAAGTCACACTCTTTATACCTATCAAGGATTGTGCCAAATAAGGTTATTGAGTGGGAAATTACTATTCAATTGGATTATGGTATTGATACTAAGTTGAGAAAATTGAAACAAGGAGCTCTCCTTCTGAACCCCCTTAGCATTGGCAAAATAAAATACACAAGGTGTGAATATCTATAAATTATTTAGAAAAATAAGACACATTATGGGTTCAAATAGGTACTTTTCAAACATAGAGATCTATTATCACATTAAATTTCACCCTTTGAGGAGCTATTTCATGTATCCTCACCCAATAAGCACAATAGGAACACCCTAAGGCTGTGGGTTACCTATGGTTAGAGTTAACCTCTAGAGAAGGCCAAATTCCCCTAATGGATCACCAAAGACTAAAATTAACACTACTATAGTTGCAAGGAAAAGGGAGAAAGAGTGCATGAAAACAAAGAAATTCAAATCAAAATGGGTGATATATTGGTGAATTTTATGATATCCTCTACTCACTTAAACATACACAATAAACATGAAAGAGTTAACAACAAGCACAAATCTCAATCTAAAGACCCTTCTACATAAGTGTTTTATATGGAGGTAGGGAACTTGGGAAAGAACTTAGAAGGAATACACTCCATAGCCAAACATTAAATAAAAACAATATCACACAATATAAAACCTATAGATGAGTATCTTCCTACACAAAGGTGAGGGAACTAGATAACAAATTAAGGAGAAATAAACTTATTCATAAGTTAAGATCGATAATCCACAAATTCACACAAGATACAAGGATTTGAGAAGGCAAAATAAAATCTATTATCCATTCAAAGGCATAAAATCAAGGTAGTGGATGCAAGGATGTGCCAATTTATATATCATTTATGTGTTAAAAGGGGTCCTTTTACAATGACACTATTGTGTATTTAAATAGGCAAAATATTTAGAGCTCATGTTTGATTCGATCTTATCCACTATTGAGGTAGTTACAAATTTGATGATGATTAGGGAAGGGGGGTCAAGGTAGTATGGATACCCTCAAATTTCTAAATTCACACTTGCATAACTGCCTACCACATCCCCTCAATCATGTATCTTGTCTTCTTTGTGTGTATTTTCCACTTGCCTATATGATGAATAGGGCTAAATTTCATTTCCCTATCATCATTTTTCCAAGATTTCTATTGAGATACACCATGATTTATATGCCATGCCACTCTACCTTTAATTATATGAATCAAATGAAGTTACATAATATAATCATGAATTTAACCTTTAAATAGGTTAAATGGGACATCAATTTTTCCTTAGTCAGTATCAACATAGATGTTAATAAAATCCTTAATGGTGGAATCAAGCCATGTGTCAACATCAAGTTCATCTAGACATTTTTGATTTTGTGAGTATATTCTTCCTTTAGGTCTCCCTTCCAACACTTAGTCAATTATTTTGACTTATAAATTTGACTTGAGTTCCTCTTTGGATGCTATGTGGCATTCTCTCATTTGTTGCAGTTGCATGTCACTACCCATGTCATCCCCCTTGAACCTCCTTTATTTTCCTTTATTGCATAATTGGCTTTGCCTCTTGGGGTCCCTATCATATGGCTTCTATCTTGATACCTATGAGATTTAGCTCTACCATATATTTTCATCATTTATGTGACTATGTGGCCTTTTATCACTCTCTCAAGCCTTTTGTCTTTGGATTCAATCATCACCATGTGTCATGGTCTGGTAGGTCAGGCTCTCCTAAGATCTAACACTTATAAAATCATGTCAGCCCAGGAGTTTGAATTTAGGACTGATATAGTGTGTGTTGATTGGTTCTTGGCCTCTATAAAATTTTGAATATTCTACCACAATGATCTTTCTCACTCTTATGTTGCTCAAATTGGGGATTCAAGTGCAAAGATGATTGTTATTTCCATTGTGAAGTGATATTTTACCATGAAACAACATATTTCTCACCTATTTTCCTAACATATTACTTTATTTACATGGACCACCCTAGGGATGTCGGGAAACAAGATTATGCCACATGGTGCCATCCCACTCACCCACTAGCTTGGGGATCTAACATCATCTATGGGCTATGCATAAATATCTAGGAGAGTGGAGAAAATATCTTATGCCATGTGACATCATCCCACCAACCCAATAGCTTTGAGGGTTTTGAAATTGTATGCATGGTTCTAGGACTTTAAGTTCTCAAGATTACAACACATGGAAGCATTTTAATAACCCACTTGCTTACTACCTTTCTAATGTGGAGATTACTGGGACACTTCATGAAAATTGAATAAGTGTTGAAAGTCATTTAAAAAGGGCTTGAGACTATTGAGATATTGACACATGAAATCAAGCAACTTTTATAAAATTAGCTAAGTGTTGAAAGTCTTTTGAAAGAGGCACAAGCCTTTGGGAGATGCAAATGATTATCACATAATGATTTTTAATTGGAATAGAGTCTTGATATGACTAAAAAACTAGGTAGCCATCATGACATTATCAGGGGCCCATCAATTGTGATCTCATCATCTCTTGAATCCATCACCAAGAGATAAAAGAACCCAAAAATGGCTAAGTGTTGAAGTTTATTCTTGACCCATTGAGAAAATTTAAAAAAAAAATGGCTAAGTTCTACTGGTCATAAATGTGACATGTGGATCAAGGCAAAGTTTGAAAAAGTAAGTGTTGAAAATTTTCCTCTTTGTGTAGAAAGTGTGATATAGCCTAGTGTTTTGAACTTTTGTTTGAAATTAAAGTTTTGACTAGCCTTCATAGAATCTTTTAAGAGTAAAACACTTAGACAAAATCTTGAGTGTAAAGACCATTTCTTGAAAACCTACTAATCCTTTGCTTCCTTCCTAACTTAGCCACTTTTGTTGAATTCCAATAGAACTTCAAAAAACATTTCATGTTGATTTTGAATCCTTGAACTAATATTTAGATGCTACTCTTCCATGGTGACAAAAAATGATCAACACTCTTGGAAACCTTTATGGGTTGCTTTCCTAATATGCAAGAATATAATAGCCTTTAAATCAATCCATTGGGTATGGAGTCATAGAATCCTTTCAAAACCCTTGAGTCTAAGAACACAACCCTACTATAACTTGCTCAACCTAATCCTAAATAATTAAATTGAGATTCATCCCTCAACAAAAATAGAAATCAAAGAATAAAAATATATATGCTAAATCACTAGAGTAAATAAGAACATCTAAACTAATGTGTAGTAGCACTTGGAGGAAAGAAAATTAATTAAACTACCCTAAAGTAATTAATCAAAAGGATGTCTAAATAAATCCATTAATTGGTTCCACAAAATAACTACCCTTTATTATCAATTTAGAATGATTTTCATGTTTTAGGGAAGACAACCAAAGGTTTATAAGGATTAGATGCTCAATCTACTAGTGATACACTTCTCTAAGGAAAAAATCACTTACCCACTCAAGTTTATTAGAAATACATTTGTCTTGGAGTGGATAGGCAATTTCTTTTGGCCTTATTGATGCTTAATTTTGTGATCTTGATTGAGAAAAAAATTTTATGGCTTCTCCTTCTTAGTGTCCAATCAGGCCAAGTACTTGATAAGGCATCCTCTTATCAAGACAAATCTTGAGCATTCAGAGTTTTTCTCATAATTACATTTATTTTCTCTATCATCCTACTGATTAGGATCTTTTTCTTGAATCACATGTGATTGACATGAAAGAACATATAATCTCACCTTTTTTTCATGTTTCTCATGGGATTTGTCTTGAAGGGATGTTGGTTTAATGTCAATGCTTGAGTATAATTCTTTTAGTTCATCCCAAAATTATTCTTCTACTAGTTTTTCTTTGCTCTTTTCAAGACTAATTTATTGCCTCCAATTCAAATTAGAAAGTAAGTCTTCCTAAAGAGGTTGAATTGGGATACCTTGGAATTGAATTTTCATTATAATTTCATTGGGAAGGATTAAAATGTCTCCCACATCTTGAACTTTGATCCCTTGGACTGACTCAATACATTCTTCTAACTTTTCTTGGCTATGATAAGTGATGCTCTTGGATTCAAGCTTTATTTTCTCTTCATCAAGATCAAACCCATACCAACTAGACTAACCTTCTTCTTATTATTTCATACTAAATGGAAATTCATCCATCCAATAAAGTACTTCATCATCTTTCCCCCAAATGCAACCTTGACTAGAGAAACCTAGCCTCCCTTTATCAAGATTATCTTCCTCCTCTCTAACCTTGTCTATTTTCTCATTGTTTTACTATTCTTGTTAATAATACTCATATTCATCTTGAAAAAAATCCTATTTTATGATTTAGTGTCATAAATAGGGATAATAATAATCATTTATTCATCATACTCACTTGAAACACTCTTATTTCCCAATATGATCTTAACTTTCTCTCCATATAATGGGTCCTCCTTTGAAAAGGGAGATGGTGTGAGGGGAAGAAGATTCAATCGGTGAAATAGGAGTATAGGAAATTATGGAATTCTCTTTAATTGGCTTTGGGGTTGAAGAGGCACTCTTAAAACTCAGAAACTTCTTTGGTTTGGCTTCTACAACTTTCTCCCTCTCTTGATTTTAGATTGGCATATGAGGAGTGAGTCAGAAACTTGGAAAATTCTTTGGTGAAAGAGTTTGAGGGAATTGAGTAAGAATGGATGGGTTTTGTACAATAATATACTCTTTCAAAGAATGGGAGCCTCTAAAACTTGGAATAGAGGAGGTTGATTGAGGTTCAACCTTTTACACTGTGCTAACACTTAACACATCTACTCCTCTTTAGTTGTAATCAACTTGATAGGCACTCTTTATGATGTCTTTCTTGCTCACTCACCTCCTATTAATGGAAATAAAATTGACAAGCAATATCTTCCTATTACCTACTATACTCATGCTCTCTTTCAATATCCATCAATTATTTCTAATAATCAATCCTTATATCATTAATGATTTTTTGGGGCTAATTTGGAGGTTCATAATACTAATTTAGAGAAACATATCATTGAAAAGGATGATTATAATCATGATTAGGATACAAATAATGTTAAGCAAGGGTGGGAGGGAGGAAATCACTATGGTAATTTAGATATTATGATAAGACAAAGCTATTTAGGATAAAACCAACAACATTGTTAGTTTAACATGGATAATAGGAATACATATAAAATGTAGTTAGACAAAGAAGAGGGGAAGGTGCACATTTCCCAAGGTAATATGACATGTTATAGCATTCAACTAAGGAAAAATTAGGTCTACCTCTTAAATAATAAGTACAAACTAGCAAAGTCATCAGGTGATTAGATTACTTCAAAAAATTGGGAAATATCAAGAAATCACCTGAATCATTATCTTTCATAACCTTTAAGCACTTAGACTTCTTAAACTAATATATTTGACACTTATAGTTACCATGGTGTTGAATAAACTACTTTTAATGGAAAGATGCACTAAATAACACACAAAATTATTCTAATGGATAATGTAGGGATCATCAAACTTGATCCCACTATGCATTCCATAAAGTGTTGTTAAATAAACTGCCTTGAATGGTAAGATACATTAAATAATACACCAAATATCTTCAATGGATAATGTTAAGATTATCAAATAGTGTCCCACTAGGCATGCCATAAACTATTATTGCATTGACTTTCATCCTCTAAGGAGGTGTTTCTCATCTCCTCAACCAATTGACACAATGGAAACACCCCAAAGTTATGGGTCACCTATGGTTATAGTGAACCTACAAATAAGGTCATCTTCCCTTGATGGATCACCTAAGACTAACACTAATGCTACAAAAATTGAAACGAAAAGGGAGAATGAGTGCATAAAAACAAAGAAACTAAAAGCAAAAGGGGTTATATACCATAATGTTATGATGCCCTCTACTCATTTACATATACATAATAAATATAAAAGAGTTAACAAAACACACAAATCATAATCTAAAGACCCTTATATATAAGTGATTTATAAGGAGGCGGGGAACTTTGGAAAGCAATTAGAAGGGAGACACTCCTAGCTAAACACTACCTGAACTCAATATAAAAAAACCTACAAACTATAGATGAGTATCCTCTTATATAATGGTGAGGGAACTAGATAAAAAATCAAGGAGAAATGAACTTTTTCACAAGTTAAGACCAATAATCCATGAATTCACACAAGATATAAGGATCTAAGAATGAAAAAATAACTCTATTATTTGTTCAAAGGCATAAAATAAAGGTAGAGGGATTAAAGATGTGCCATTTTTTGTAGCATTTCTATGCTAAAAATTATCCTTTCATAATGATAATCCTACCTATTTAAATAGGAAAAGTATTCAAATCTCAAGTTTGATTCAGCCTTACCCACTCTTAGGGTGGTTAAAAATTTTATGATGATCAAAGAAGGGGGGTTGAAATAGTGGGAATCCCCTCAAGATTACCAAAGTCACTTATGCATAATTGCCTACCACATCCCCTTAAGCTTGTATTTTGTCTTCTACATGCATATTATCTATATACAAATAATATTTTCAACCTTTTATCAAATACTGATGCTTTACATCTTATAGGAACCAATCAAGACTCACTCTCTCCAAGTGCATGCCCTAAGGGGTGAATCAAAAAAGGGGTGGGTAGACCTTTGGTTCTTCATAATATTGTTGTCCCTTATTGCCACATTATTACCAATCCAACCAGCACTTAAAACCATTCCTTAATCTATTTTTCCTCCATTTCACACTCCTCCAATCTGTTGTCATGCTTTATCCTCCTTTTCTTACCTTAATTCCATTTTGAATAGTTAGTTGTACTAGGTTTACTGGGTTAACCTTGTACAATCTAGGGGTATTTTTTACTCTTTGAGTTTGTTAGCCCTTTAGCTGACCTAACTCAAACCTAGTGAATTATCCACAAAAATATGTAGGGTTGATTGGGTCAACCCTGTATAGTCAACATTCTAGGAGGATTTAGGGAAATATCCACTTATAAATACAAGATCATTTCATCATTATTTCAAATATGCAATCAATAGTTATTATTCACTCATGCTTCTTTACAATCTACTTTTCTACCATTCTACTTGAGGAGTTTTAGCTTATGGTTTCTAATTGGAGAATCTAGTCTTGTGGATAACTCTTGATGCTTTGGCCTTTATTAGTTATCCTTATAAACCACAACAACCTTGTACGAATTCCATTTGGCTAAGAGATAGATTGAGTCTCTATGGGATCACATTCAAGTAACTATATTCTAACTCTGTTCTCCTCTCTTTAGTAGATAGAAGTAGCACAAGTATTGGTTTGAATAATATTACTCTTCATATTATATGTATTAGAGTATTACTCATACTTAGCTTAATTAATATTCTCTTATACATGTTTTGCTTACTTTACTAACCCCTTGTATTGTGCCATAAGCTTTGGTGTGCACTATATTAGATTTGATTTCTTGTTTATTAGAATAGAGTGAAAATTAAACCTAGGACTCTTTTAGGTTGTTACATGATTATGTTAGACTATAAGCTTGAGAACCCTTCCTATCATGGTGTATTATGATAAGTGATCCCCTAATTGGGTCTAGTAGATCCCCATATTGGCCATGACCTTACTTAATAAATATATACCCAATCAAAAGTGTAGGTATGCTCTATCTTATCTTAGCCAGGATTGATTTATAAACATGATGCATTTTTGATTGCATACATTCTCATGAACCCGAAATGAACTAACCCTTCTAGTATTTGTTCATCTTATTTAATTCATTTCATTCTTTCATCATTATTTTTATTATATATCTTCCATACTATATCGACTCTGTTGATCCATTATCTAACTTTTGTGCATAAGTTTTTAGGTACAAGATACTAGATTGATCCTGTCGACTTAGTATAGTTTTTAAAATTTATAGACATCCAATCCATAATACTAGGTTGACCTAGTCAATCTTATACATTTTTATAAATCCGTTTAAACATACTAGGTTGACTCAATTGACCCTATACATTTTAGGTACTCAAAAACAAGTTTTTGTAAAGCTTGATCGACCCAATCAACTTAGTAGAGTTTGTAAGCATATATCAAGGTTCTTGAACATCTTAATTATCTACATATCTGATCTAAGAATTTGCTTTTGAATCTCTCTATCTCTTTATTTATAGTCTTTTTTTTTACAATTTGTAGTCTTCAAAATTGCCATTTCATAATCAATTGGATCGACACTACCAACATAGTTTTATGTTTTGTGTGCTATCTAGATAACTAGGTCAACTATGCCAACCCTTTTTATTTTCAAACCTTGCTTTTATATTATAGGATCGACCCTATCGACCCTATTCTATATTTTATGCATACATTATAGACCATATCAACAATGTACCTTGTTTCAAATTTGGAACTAACCTTTTATGCTTGTAATTAGTTCAAACTTTCTTTTCTTATTGCTTGCATGCATAGAATAGATCACATAGTCTAATTAGGTTGTTTTCAATTAATCATTTAGTTCACTATTTTATATTTTATGCACAAATGGCCAAATCACATAATCTAGAAAAGCATTTTAACATTTTTCTACCTAAGGCCAACATACTTGGATTTCATCACCAAAGGAGAAGCTCACTTGATACTCTGGTCAAGTATAAAGCATGGTTAATGGTATATTCTAGATAAGCACCCAACACCCTTATCATTGTGATGTGTGAAGTGAGGGGGTAGGCCCCAATACCAAGCTTGTATCATTTACACTACAGTCCCTTTCAGCCCAAACTACTTGAAACCATCCTTAGATTACTATTCTAGTTCTTTGCTTATAGCCAACTTCCCATCACATTTAAAATAATGTCTTAATAATCTAATAATAATTTATTTTGATCAATTATTTATATCTTTAATTTCCAAGTTGATTGATTGCTCTTTGCTCAATTGTATTTTTTATTGTAAACACTTGTATTAGCCAACATTGGTGCAAGGTTTTGTGTTGTGTGCCTCAATTAGATTGGCTAATTTTAATACAATTTATAATTTATTTCCTTTATATAATTTATTTTCAAATTAATTTTTCAAATTAATCTTGTTTCAATTCAGAACTTGTTATAGGCTTTTTGAATTTCCCTATCCATTGTACTAGGTCAACCCAATTGACCCTATATCTTTTTCAACCTCTATTCATTGTAATAGATCAACCTAGTTGATCCTTTACTATTTAAAAACCCTAATTTTTCATTTTCCAATCTCTGTTCAATGTATAGGACTAACCCATTCAACCCTATATTATTTATAGGCCCTATTTTCTATGTCAGGTTGACCCAATCGACCTTGTACTATTTTTTGCCTTCCCTGTTTATCAATCTAGTTCTCTATCTTTCTTTCTTTGCATTATGTTCATCTCTCTTCCATCATAATGAAGTATCCTATTAGAATCTTCTTGGAAAGCTTAAACAGATTTAGATACTATATGGGATATTCATTTCTCCCTCTCTTTTCATTCTAAGAGCACCATCACTTTTAGGTCACCTCTTTTCCTTCTTCATCTACGACCTGCAATATGGTGCAAATAACACATCAAGATGAAGTTTATGGATCTAATAATTTCTATACCTACCAATAAAATTCTCATCTTCAAAATCTTCAAACTAATGTGGGAGCAATTGATAAAAGTTTACTTTACAATCCCACTAGTAATCCTTCTTTTAGAAATCCTCTCCTTAATACCAATTTGGGGAGTGCTCCTACCAACACCAACCCATCTCCTGATACAACTCAAATTTTATCCCAAGTTATCTAATAAATGGACATATTGAAAAGTTATAATACCAAAAAAATGATGTAACTTTAACAACATTTAATCAATGTGGCTAATCAACCTTGAACTATGCATCCTCAAGCTAATCCTGATTTCATTCCTCCACCTCTTTGGGATGCCTCAGGTAATGTTATTCCTAAATCAACAATAAATAATAATATGCTTCAAACCGTTAACAATTATCCTTTAGCTCTCTTTATTGTATCCATTGATATTGGTAAAATATCTTAAACTATTAAATATGATGGGACTGAAGACATTGCCTAATTTCTCAAAGCCTTTGACAACCTTTACAAAGAGTGGATCAAAAAAAATACCTTTACCACAGCTAAAATATTTGTGAAAAACTTCATTGATGATGTATTAGAATGGTATAATCAACTTCCCCAACATTCTATTTGGCGACTTGAAGATTTGGTTAATCCTTTGGTTAAAGAGTTTCAACACAATGATCTTCCCAAAATTTGTCTTAGCCATTTCATCAATGCTAATAAATATCCTAATGAATTAGATCATGAATTTATTAAAAGATGGAAATATTTAGATCATAAATCTAACCATAACATGACTGATCATAAATTGTTCAAACTCTTTATCACTGATTTGACTCCCACTCTTTAATATAAGGTTCAAACCTTTGTTCAACAAACACTTAATGAAGCTA
Source organism: Torreya grandis (assembly GCA_037957365.1). Classification (NCBI taxonomy): domain Eukaryota; kingdom Viridiplantae; phylum Streptophyta; class Pinopsida; order Cupressales; family Taxaceae; genus Torreya; species Torreya grandis. The sequence continues at coordinate 53,868 of JARHVA010002541.1, read as the reverse complement.
TAGATAAAGCTAAACATCAAGAATTTATCATGAATAAATTCAAATCTAATCCTAAATTTTTTAAAGGATATTTCCAAACATCTAATGCTATCACCAATAATACTTTACAAACCAAACTAGGTGTTAAGCATAGGATAAAATGAGAGGTGGGGGGGTGAATTAGTATATCATATATCTTATAAAACTTTCACTTAATAAAATTCCACTTAAACAAACATTCAAGATATGAAATAAAACTAAAATAATAAACACCACACAAGATAGAGAGAGACACCAAATTTAACGTGGAAACCCAATGTGGGAAAAACCATAAAGAACAATCTCAAGTATATGAATGAGCACTAACTCAATACACAATATTTGCAAGCACCAACTTACAGGAGCACCAACCCCTTTGTTGAGCACCAACACAACAAATATTCATGAGCACCAACCCATAGGAGCACCAACCCCTTTGCTAAGAACCAAAACATCAACAATTCATGAACACCGACCCACAGGAGCACCAACCCCTTTGATGAGCACCAACATAGAAACAATTCATGAGCACCAACCCACAAGAGCACCAACCCCTTTGCTGAGCACCACCCACAGGAGCACCAACCCCTTTATGTATACCACACAACTATCTCTCAATGTTGTTATCTCAACAAATGATAGTTCATTACAATATCTCTTTCCTCTCTCACCTTTACTCTTCTAAGATAGATATAAAAAATACAAATCATACTCATCTCTCTCATTTCTCTTCTAAGCTAGATAGTACAATATCAAATCAAACTCTATCTCACACTTTACAAATGGCTTCTCAAGCCTTTATTTATAGCTTTCCAAATGACCTTTGTCCTTCACCCTTTGTGACCCTTCAATTCTCATGGAAAATGGTGTCAAACTTGCATGACCCTTCATATCCTTGCATTTGAAAACTCATATGGTGACCCTTCATAAGCAAAAACGTCCTTTCCTCTTTTGTCCTTATCTTGGTGACTTTTTGTATTCCTCAAAGTGTCCCTTCATGAAAAATTATGCCCTTCCTCTTTTGTATTCACTTGGTGACTCTTGGAATTCCCCAAGATGACTCTTCATGGGAAAATGCATCCCATTCTTCTTTTGTATTTACTCCATGACTCTTTGAATTCTCCATGGACCCTTATTTTGTCCTATATGCAACCAAAAATATATTTGTTAATATTAAATAGATATTAACACACATTTGACAATATATAACAATTACAAACATCATTAAATGCAATGGGGCCTTTATCACCAATAATGCTAGACGTTTGACATCAATGACAATATTTTCAATAATCTCCCCCTTTGTCATTGATGGCAATCTCAACCTTGAAACTGCCACATCCTAAAACCTGCACATACTATCATTTGAAAAACATATAGTAACTCCCCTTTACTATAGCAACATGTACCTATTCCCTATACCTATTTTTGCACTTGTACCTGTATATGTTATTCTCCCCCTTTGACATCAATGGAAAAGGGCCTACCTAGAGCTAAAAATTAGCTTCCCCTCAATTGATGCTAAACCTCAATGGTAGGAAGTAATAGAAATTACTCCCAACTCCTCTTGTAGATATTTGAATGTGTCCTTTGATCGTGCCTTTGAATAGATATCTGATAATACATATAAACTATTACCTATCCTTTGAGCATCTACAATCAACTCATTTGAATCTTTTCTTCTAATCTCACAACCTTCTGCATAAAAATTTAATGTCTATCCCTAAACACATATCTGACTTACACTCAATAAATTATGCTTACAAAACATTCTTATTCTTGGTTCTACCATTATCCAAACTCAAAGTACCTTTTTCGACTATCCTGGCAGTGGTTTTATCTCCAAATTTCACTGTGCCACCATTTATTTTCTTTAGAGTTATGAACTTACTCTTATCTCCCATCATATGCATCAAACATCTACTATCAACGAACCATGGATGATCTTCATTTCTTACATGCAAAGCTGTCTGAACCATCATAGAGTCTTCAGGTTGTTTCTTCTACCATGAACATGTCTGAACCTTCTTCTTAATGAATGGAGCCTTGAAACTCTGGTCCCTCTTATTTGAATTTGCATGATTTTTTTCTCCTTATTTTTGAAACTATTATCTCTTTTTTAGCATTCTAGTTTCTTATGACCATATCCATTTGAAACACTTTTAAACTTTTAAACATTGCATATGCAAGAAATATTCTAATAGCCTCTAACCTTATCACTGGTGCAAAATTTTCTTCAAAATCTATTCCCTCAAATGATATACAAAATAATTTGTCAACTCACCTTCTTGTCATGCAACATAGCCAAGACCCAATATCATCCACCATGGTTCAATTTTTCTTAAAGTGTCTCCTTGAAGCCTAGAAGAGACACCCCACACAAAGGGTCCTATAAATAAATCTTAGGAGATTCCCACATCTCCTCTATTTCTTCCTTGTGTCTTTCTCTTAGAATCTGTTTAAGCATGTCTAACTTATTTGACTTACTAACCTCATTATTTATGATTTTTTCATCTTTTCAACTCTTACAACTATCTTATATTGACAAGGTTCATACTCAAATGTTACCAAAGATTCGTCATAGTCCTTATCTGATTCTTTATCTACTATAACAAGTAATTTATTTTCAATCTTAAACTCAACCTGATCAACCTTTACTATTTTAGGTCTCCAAACCTGAATTTGACTCTTCTCATATTTTCTAGGGGCTATGTATCCTTTCACATACCTTGAAGATCTCTTTAATTTATTTATACATTTTTAGCAATATGGCCAATCTTATGACAACAAAAACAAACAACATTTTTCATATCTTTTTCTTGAATGTGACTGAGATCTCCCTTTGATTGATTGCTTCTCCTCATGTAGTCTCTTGCCCTATGACCAATATGATGACAAACAAAACAATGGCCATGAAAATAATTTGAAAACTTGAAAGCATTAGGCTACCTGATTGGTTTCTTTAATTTGCCTTTAAAACTTGCATCCTTCTTACCTTGGACTAATATTTCATGATCTTTCTCATCCTTGATTATGAACTTCTCATGATTATCCTTTAAAGAAACTAACTCAACCTTCAATTGATTACACTCTTCTTCTCTTGATTTCAAACTTGAATTTGCAACCTCTAGCTGATTCTTAAGATCCTAAATAAACATCTTATCTTCTTTTGCTTCTATAACCAACTTAGAATCTAAGATACACACCTATTCCTTAAGAGCCTCAACCATATATTTCAACCCTTGATTCTCCTTCTTTAGCTGCTTGGCCATCTTGTGCTTTCCTTGATCTACCTTCAAGTTGTTAAACCCTTTTTGAAGGAACCTACTCTGATACCAATTGTTAATCATGGGATATACTAAGAGGGGGGGTGAATCAGTATATCATATATCTTATAAAACTTTCCCTTAATCAAATTATACTTAACCAAACATTCAAGATATGCAATAAAAATGAAATAATAAACACCACACAAGATAGAGAGACACACCATATTTAACATGAAAACCCAATGTGGGAAAAAACACAAAGAATAATCTCAAGTATATGAATGAACACCAACTCAATACACAATATTCACAAGCACCAACTTGTAAGAGCACCAACCCCTTTGTTGAGCACCAACACAACAACTATTCATGAGCACGAACCCACAAAAGCACCAATCCATAAAAGCACCAACCCCTTTGCTAAGCACCAACATAGTAACAATTCATGAGCACCGACCCACAGGAGCACCAACCCATAAAAACACCAACCCCTTTACTGAGCACCAACACAACAACAATTTGTGAGCACCAACCCATAGGAGCACTAACCCCTTTGTGTATACCACACAACTATCTCTTAATGTTACTATCTCAACAAATGATAGTTCATTACAATATCTCTTTCCTCTCTCACCTTTGCTCTTCTAAGCTAGATATAAAAAATACAAATCATACTCATCTCTCTCATTTCTCTTCTAAGCTAGATATTACAATATCAAATCAAACTCTATCTCACACTATACAAATGGCTTCTTAATCCTTTATTTATAGCTTTCCAAATGACCTTTGGCCTTCACCCTTTGTGACCCTTCAATCCTCATGGAAAATGGTGCCAAACTTGCATGACCCTTCATATCCTTAGATTTGAAAAGTCATATGGTCACCCTTCATAAGCAAAAATGTCCTTTCCTCTTTTGTCCTTATATTTGTGACTTTTTGTATTCCTCAAAGTGTCCCTTCATGAGAAATTGTGCCCTTCCTCTTTTGTCTTCACTTGGTGACTCTTAGAATTCCCAAAGATGACTCTTCATGGGAAAATGAATCCCATTCTTCTTTTGTCTTTACCCGTGACTCTTGGACTTCTCCATGGGACCTTCATTTGTCTTATATGCAACCAAATATATATTCGTTAATATTAAATAAATATTAACACACATTTACCAATATATAACTATTATAAACATCATTAAATGCAATGGGGCATTTATCACTAATAATGCTAGACCTTTGACATTAATGACAATATTTCCAACACCAGGGGTTTCCAAAACTGATGTTCCTTCACCTTCTCATACACCTCTTTTAGTTCAGTAAATGAAACAATTCTTAACACCTCAAAACCTTTCATCTATCCCAATTCTCCTCTTAAGTAGTATGACCCCAATCTATTTTATTAGTTTCATGTTAACATTGGGCATTCTCATGAATCTTGTAGAGGGATCACTAAATTTGTTATCTCTTATATGCTTGGTGATTCATTTAATCATGAAGTTGTGATCAATATTTTTCATTAAGAATACATCACTACTTTTCAAAAAAAACAAACTTCTAAATATTATACTTTAAATAACTAAAAATATTCTTCCAATAATCAATCAAATGCCAAGGATGTTTGTGCCATTGATGCTGATTATGACCAATATTTTAATAATTCTCAATATGTCAACACTGCTAAGGTCAATTATCATCATAAATCGACCCAAAAAGATCATGTTACCAAACCTAAAATCCATCTTTGGAGGAAAAAATTGATCCAAAAGACTATTTGATGCAATTTAAATCATTAATCAACCCAACACGATAGTGCACCCTAACTTGCCAGGCACCCCAACATTTTTGGCACCCAAACTCACCTATCAACCCAACTTGATAGTCAACCCAACTCACCATTCAACCTAACTTGGATTCCAACTCAAACTAAGTTATATGTGCATAAGACAACTAATTACCAATACATATCACTAATCTTTGGTTTATCACGTCAAGTTGACTGTACGGCTATCCACTTCATCTCCATGTAAGGTGTGGTAATATATAGCTGTAAAGAGACAAAATGTTTAGAATGTTTTGATTCCAATCTATATAGCATAGCCTTTGGAAGCCAACACATTATTTGGTATATTTTTATGGATGAAATAATGAATGAATGATGCAATGTGTTTTGGGTTAAACCACTATTTTATAGAAATCATACTTGGTGTTAAATCTTGGCATTAACCTTGGTAAGAAATTGTTATTTTTATATTCTAGTTTACGTTGATCATTAATATACATATGGTATTGAATTCTCATGCCATTTTTTATGCTAAACATAACCATGTTAAGCATTAAGGGATTCAATTCCCATTTTGGATAGTTATTATTAGAACAAGCAAGACAGAGGTATCTATTTTTATGAGAGTAACAAATAGGAAAAGCCATTAAAATGGCTAAGCATATAAGCCATGGTGGGGGATGCAGGTTGGGTCAACCCAAGTTAGATGGCAAAGCTTGAGCTGGTTGGGGGAAATTCATGAGATGGGCATTATAACCCGATCCAAAATGAGAAGCAATCTATATCCTTAAATTTATGTGGGCCTAAATCGAAGGGAAAAAAGGATGCCCAGTTTGGTAGGATCATGAGCCAAAAAACAAAGGTTCAAACTCATGGGATTATATTTGACACCATCCTAAGAGAAAGTTATGGTAATGGAAAAAAGGCAAAGGGATGTTTATTTATCTATCTAATACATGGTTAGGTTTTGACCACATCAAAATAGATACTATCCATCAAAGCTCAAGTATGGTGTTCATCATTTTTCAAATGAGACCTGCTTGCTATTTGGAGGATGCAAAACATTATATGGAATCCTTATGGCAAGCTCCACCCATAGAGTCTTCAATACTAAGTTTGATGTTGGAAATATGTCAGTGAGATAAGATGATTTAAATCATTTGGATCCCATGTAGAAATAAAAAAATCCTACCATATCTAAGGAGGATTATCATTTTTGTCTTTTGGTCCCAAATGGTGTTGGTCATTTAAATCCCTTTTGATAATAGACCTAGGAGATAGTGGTAGGCTCAGAGGAATCCATTTGATGTGTATGCATCAATTGGGTATGACATGTCTATTCTAATATAGACTATCTATTGAAAGGCTAAGGATAAATAATTAATCATGATAAAACATTTTCAAAACATGATTGTGTTATGAGGCAAATTTGAATATGAATCCATTACAAAATAATAAATGTTACCCCAAGAAGATAAATGCTTATGCAGTCTTAGCATGAAGGTGCAGAGTCGATTATCTTAGTGTTTCAGTATTGACCTAAAGTCAAGGCTATAGGTAAGAAGGTTCAACATTGGTGTTTATGTAATGAGATCCTTAATTACCTTGTTTTAACCTCAGGTGAAGATAATGATATACATATATATCTCTATGTAATGGTGTATTGATACACACAGGAAATTTGAGAGAAAACTATCAATAATTCCTCTATGTTATAAAGCCATTGGCCATGAAGAATAACTTTGTAGATGGAGAAGACTGACAATACACCTATTATGTGCTTTAATACCATTGAATGGTCTATTTACAAACATAACCATACCAAGTTTGGCTATTTCCTTTTATGTGGTATACAAGGGAAATATGTATTTTTTCATCTGTATGTATTTTTGCCTCTATATTGAGAGATAAAGAGACCAAGAGACCTATAACTATAAATTTGGGTTACTTCTATTTTCATAAAGCTAGTGGCTATGGAAGGAAAATGGTTACAAGGTTATTATTAGGTAACTATTACTTTTAATTGCTTCTATTTTATAAGTCAATCACTGTGGAGGAATGTATACAATTGTCTATGAGTAGAGTGTTTCCCATTTGTTAGAATGTTATAGATACTCTAAATGGAGAAGATATTGCCCATTTTTATAAAGAAATGTTATGGATGAAGGAAGATTACATCAGAGCCTCAAAACCTTCACTATCAGAATTCAACATTGATACAAGTTTCAAAAATCCATTTGATGTAAATTTAAAATATTGATATTTACATCTTTTAATGGATTGGTTCAAATTACAAACCTAGAGATGTAGTCCAAATGGGTGAACTCTGTTATCACTTTTAATGTCATTTTTAATTTTGGTTTATTCTATGTTTTGTTTTAATTCATTTGCCAACAAATTGGATAGAATACTAGCAATAAATATGGGAAGTTAAGAATGACATAGAATCAAAAAGTTTTAAATGTAGGAAATGAATTTTAGAGTTGGTAGATTACTTTTATTCATTCCTAGATTTTAAAACCAATTTTATTTACTTTAAGGAATTGAGAATTTAGTATTGAATTTTAAAATGTTTGATTTATCTATGAAAATCAACCCAATTTTTAGATCAAATGTGGTATCAAAACAAACGATTCCAAGACCTTTCTTCAGTTGTGATATACTTTAGTTTGGATTTTTTATCAGATTCTTGATTTATGATTATTTTTTTTGAGTTGACCATGCAAGAAGGCTAGTAATAAAATAAATTGGAAGGTGTTCCAATTTGTTAAAAGAAGATAATCTTCTAACAGCCAAGTTTTGGAACCACTAGCCCTATAGGAACAATGTGGATGAAGAAAACAACACATGGTCACTTGAGTGTGAGATGGTTTTGTGAAAGGAACAACCTTTATTCTTTGGAAATCATTTAGATAAAGTGTAAGGCACTTTCAATGATGCATCTCCAAGAGGAATTAGTTGCAGTTCCATTACCAGTCTTATAAAAAGGGTAGATTGAGGCATGGTTTTAATCTGATTTCACAATGGTATCAACATGATATTTTGGTCTAGCTAACCAGTTGTGTAGCCTTATTATTTTCAATTATTAATTATATTATGGATGGATATGTACTTGATGATAGGAATAAGTGAAAAGACTAGTTCCATGATAAGATATGGAAATGGCAAAAAGGTGATGTTCAGTATTGGACAAGTTTTTACATTCTAAGTTTTGAGTTTTTAAACTAGTTTATAGATTGGTATGTCATAGCTTTGTTTAGAGTTTTAGGAAGCAAACATGAAGCTATTTAAGATACTAATGTTTGATGACCAATACTCAATAGGTGCACTTCATAGTTTATTTATAGGTATAAATTATTCTTAAATGTAACTATGTTTACACAATTTTTGTTAAATCCTTTGTGTAAGGTTACATTAGGAGTAAAGTGTCTTTATTTGAAGTTGTTTCTAAAATCCTTTTTTAACTATAACATGGATCATCTAACTCTTTGAGATAGAGTTTTATAAAGATGAAACCACTACTATTCATTTGAGAAAACCATAAATAGAAAACACCCCTTTTGGATTATATGGTTTATTTAAATAGTTGATAAAGAATAACTATAGAATTAAATAGTATGCTTGATTATTAATTCTAAAACTTATTGAATTTGGGAAGGCAATTTAGTTCAAGTGGTGATTGGAAGGATATTATTTTTTCTATCTCCTATTCTTTCCATTGTGATAAGATTTTGGGAAACTAACTCAGTTAGATGAGTTATGAGGGTATGAATCAGGGAGCAGTCAAATGGTGGAGGAAACCTTGAGACAGGGTTAAAATACTTGGTTTTTTCTCACTTTTTAAAATGATATTTTCTTATAATTACTTGTATATTTTTGATTTTGTAAGTAATCTCTTATTATGGAAACTCTCCAAGATAACATTAGAGTTTAATAGGTATAGGGAAAGATTTGAGGGACACAAAAGTCGATTATGTTGTTTCTAGTTCCCTTGAAAATGCTTTCAAGTAATGTGTATTGTGCATTAGTAACCTTAGGATAGATAAATACTTTGTATGTTGTTATACTTGCATATACATTTAAATCCCACCATGATATGGGCAATGTTTGTATTACAAACTTTATATACAGACATGTCTATTTCTCAATCACGTCATGTAGGTGTACTTTCAAAAGACCCATAGATGTGTAATGCTTGTAAACATGTAGGTATACAGATGTGCAATTTATTTGTAAATCCTTAGGTGTATGTAGAAAAATGATTTCCCTTGTGTGATAACAAGGAGAATACTTTAACCTTTGTGAAGTATAGGGTTGAGAGAAGCCACCATAATATGACTTTTGGGTAATAGGTCATTTGGTAAAATGGATACAAAGTTTGTTTTTACTCTTATATACAAGTTGTAATTTTAGTTTACATGTTGTAATTTTAGTTAGAACATGACTTTTTGTAGATTTTTGTTTGTTGGTGTGATGCAGAAAGACATGTAATAGGTTTAGTTGTATTCTTGGTTATTTTGAGGTTAAAAGCCTTTTTGTGGGAGGTTTGATTCGGAGGAATATTTGATGCAACCTAACTCATTATTCAACCCAACTTGGTAGTGCACCCCAACTCACTTGGAAACCCAACTCGCTTGGCACCCCTACTCAGATGGCACCTCAAATTGCCTATCAACCTAACTCGACAATCAACCCAACTCGCCATTCAACCCAACTTAGATGTCAGCTCAAACCAAGTTATATGTGTGAAAGACAACTAATTTCCAATACATACAATGAATCTTTAGTTTATCATGTCAAGCTGATGGTATGTCTATCCACTTCATCTCCAAGGAAAGTGTGGTAATATACAATTGTAAAGAGATAAAATGTTTAGCACATTTTGATGCCAATCTAATGGCATAGCCTTTGACAACCAAAACATTATTTGGAAAAGTTTTATGAATGAAATAATGAATGAATGGTGTAACACATTTTGGGTTAAGTTGTTGTTTTCTATAAATTAAACTTGGCATTAATTGTTGGCAAGAAATTTTTATTTTTGTATTCTAGTTTACATAGATCATTAATCTGCATATGGAATTGAATTCTCATGCCATTTTTAATGCTAAACATATCAATGCCAAGCATTAAGGGATTCAATTCCCATTTTGGATAGTTATTATTGGAAAAAGTAAGACAAAGAATTTTATTTTTCTAGGAATAAAAATAGGCAAAGCCATTAAAATGCCTAAGCATATAAGCCACAACCAGGGATGCAAGTTGTATCAACTTGAGTTAGATGATAGAGCTCAAGATAGTTATAGGAAAGTAATTATCTAGGCATTATAACATAGTCCAAAATGAGAAGTAGACTATATCATTAACCTTATGCAGGCTCAATTACAAGGGAAAAAAAGATACATGGTTTGGTAGGCTCATGATCCAAAGAACAAAGGTTTAATGCCATGGGATTTTATTTGACACTATCCTAAGAGAAAGTGATGGTGATGGAAAAAAGGAAAAGGGATGTTTATTTATCTATTTGATACATGGTTAGGTTTTGACCAGGTCAGAATAGTTATTATCCATCGATTATTGAGCATGGTGTTTATCATTTTTGAAGAGGGACATACTTACTATTTGGAGGATGTAAAATTTTATGTGAAATCCCTATGGTGATCTCCCATCATGGAGTATCCAATACCAAGCTTGAAATTAGAAACACATCAGTGAGATACAATGATTTAGATCATTTATATCTCATGTAGAAATAACAAAAGCCCACTATATCTAAGGAGGACCATCATTTTGGTCTTTTAGTCCCAAATGGTATTGGTTGTTTAAATCCCTTTTGGCCATAAACCTATGAGATAGTGGTAGGCTTAGACTAAGCCATTTTAGGTGTATGCATCAATTCAGTATGACATGTCTATTTTAATATAAACTATCTATTGAAAGTCTAAGGATAAATAATTAATCATGATCAACTATCTTCAAAACATGATTATGTTACGAGGCAAAGTTGAATCTGAATCCATTATAGAATAATAAATACTACCCCAAGAATAAGATCCATTAAGTCACTTATCTTGGTATTTATGTAATTATATTATTCTATTGTAATTGCCTTATTTTAACTTGAGGTGAAGACAGTGATATACATATATATCTCTATGTAACAATGTATTGATATACACATAAATTTTGAGACCAAATTATTAATAATTCCTCTATGTTACAAAGCCATTATCTATGAGGAATAACTCTGTAGATGGAGAAGACTGATCATATGCCTATTAGGTGGTTTAATACCATAGGTGAATGGTCTATTGAGAAACATAACCAAACTAAGTCTGGTTATTTCCTTATATGTGGTACATAAGGGAAATATGTATTTTTACCTTCGTATGTATTTTTCCCTTTGTATTGAAAGATAGAGAGACTGAGAGACCCATGACTCTAAATCTGGGTTACTTCTATTTTCATAAAGCTAATGGATATGGAAAGAAAATGATTATAGGGTTATTATCAGGTAACTATTACTTTTAATTGCCTCTATTTTATAAGTCAGTGACTATGGAGGAATGTATATAGTTTTTTATGAGTAGAGTTTTTCCCATTTATCAAAATATTATATATACTCTGAATGGATAATATATTACATGTTTGCATGGAGAAATGTTATAGATAAAAAAGGATTACATTAGAGCCTCAAAACCTTCACTATCAAAATTCAACATTGATATAGGTTTCAAAAATCCATTTGATGTAAGTTTAAAATATTGATATTTACATATTTTAATGTATTGTTTCAAATTACAAACCTAGAGACATAGCCCGAATGGGTGAACTCTGTTATCACTTCTGGTGTCATTTCTACTTTTGGTTTATTCTATGTTTCGTTTTAATTAAGTTACAAATGGATTGGATAGAATACTAGTAATAAATATGAGAAGTTAAGAATGACATAGAATCAAAAAAATTTAAATGAGGGAAATGAATTACAGAGTTAGAATATTACTTTTATTCATTCTCAAATTCTGCAACCAATTCTATTTACTTTAAGTAATTGAGAATTTAGTATCTAATTATAGATTGTTTGATTTATCTATGAAAATCAACCCAATTTTTGGATCACAACTTCTTAAAGATACTACCACTACTAATGTTGCTTCAGAATCCCAAGAGGAACCATTTCTTCCTTTCGATCCTCCAACCAAATCTATTCCTCCAAAGTCTAATTTACCTTCTTAACCTCATGTTGGTTCTTATAAGTCTCATTGGAATTTTCTTGAAGAACTTAACTCTATGCCTTGTAATATTCCACTTATGGATTTGGTTCGTACTTCACCCTATCATCATAAATTACTTATGCAAAAACTTTAGTAAATTAAAGATCTATCATCCTTAGATGAAGAACAACCTTTTATCAGTTCTCAACCTACCAATGTAAATAAAATTAAAACTGTGTCCTTATTCCAAGACCTCTATTGAATTCCTTGAAGAGGACATGATCAATGATGAAATTATCTTTGATGCTAATGATCCTCCACTTTTTATCAAGGTAGCCATTAATACTACTTATATCTATAAAGTTTTAGTTGATGCAGGTTCTATAATTAATGTAACATCTTTATGGATTAGAAAACAACTTAGTTATAACAAGGATCACCCCAAGTAAACCCATTTTACTTGTCATGGTTTTGATAAGACTAATCAAAAACCACTTGGTGGTATTTGGCTTCCATTAGCCATTGGACCTAAGATAGTTCAAACCAAGCTTATGGTAATTGATATTCCTCTATCTTATAACATACTCCTTGGTCATCCATGGACTCATCAAATGAGGGCCATTGCTTCTTTTGGTAGTCATTATATTAAATTATTACATAATGGAAAACGATATAAGCATGAGGCTAATCCCAACCCATGGAGCATTCAACTTCCTAATCCTAAATCATAAGACCATATTCCTACCATTCCTAAAATTAATAGTCCTCCTTTAGCCAAGTTCATCAACATGAATCTTGATTTACAAGTTATTCTTATATATTTTGAAGATGATGAACCCAATGATTTGAAAAATACTTGAAATACTACCAAGTTACCTCCCTAAATTTCATAATGGCTCCCTCCTCCTCTATTGCCTATAGATTATACTATTCCTTTTATTGATGAAATTACCAATTTTCCCCTCCATGTAATGCTCAGGATCCTTCTTTACCTGAATATGCTTTCATTTTCAATGATTTTAGAGGGGTCAAATTATTTCACAATCATCTCATCATGTCTCCTCATGCATTTAGTCATATCAAGATTTCACCCTCTAACACTCCCCTCGATTCTCAAGCATGTACACTTTCTTTGACATATGAAGATATCTATATAATGGCCCAAGCTCAATCTATAGATTTGGATGTCCAACACTATTAGAAAACCTTAGCCTAAATTCATGCTTTTAATTAGGATGTTCATACTATGTTTTTGGATCATACATTAGATCTTAAGGTTCATGTACCTCCTACCAATCCTCCTCTTATCAATAATCCTTGGGTGGTAAAGCAAATTATACCTTATGAACCTCTATAAATTTATACATCTCCTTTACCACCTATCAATCCAATCATTGCATCTAATTCCTTATTTTATCATTGAAACCACTGATATTCTAATCCCTTCTAATCTATCTACTTATTATACTCTTAAAATTACACTAGATGCTAAGGTAATCAATGTTCATTAGATACATTTTGAGTCTGATCACCATGGTAATAAAATTCTGATTCTTGAAGTAGTTGTCGAGTATTACGGTCCTCTTCCTACCTTGCCTAGTGATGAAGCTATCCTTGAGTTACTTTATTCCTAATAAAATCAACTTCCTTGGCAGCATCATAAACTTATAAATTTCAAGACTAAAACTTCTTGCTTCAACAAATTCATTGATAACATTGATCCGAACACAAACCTAATTTATACATTACCTAATACACCATACCACTTTCAAGATAATAATGCCATGATTATTAAAGAAACCAACCATATAGAATATGGTAATCCATCTTATCCTCAACCAATTACAATTTCTTGAGAGATTTCACCTACCAAACAAGACAATTTTAGCATATTCTTTGACAAATATCATGAGGCTTTAGTTTGGTCTTATGAGGACATGCCTAGAATTGACCCTAGCATTATGGTGCATAATATCATTACCTATCCTAATGCCAAGCTTGTTCATCAAAATCAAAGAAATTTTTCACTTGAATTTTCCACTTTATGTCATAAGGAAATAATCAAATTACTTGATGATAAAGTTATCAAACTAGTGGATTATTCTGAATGGGTTTCTAACATTGTCCCCATTCAAAAGAAGGTCACTATGATCATTCAAATTTACATTGATTTCCATAATCTTAATCTTGCTTGTCTCAAGGACAACTTCCATTTACCTTTAATAGATGTCATTGTTGATTCCATGATTGGTTATGAAATGTTATCTCTTATGGGTGACTTTTTAGGATACAATCAGATTTATATCACTCTGGAGGACCAACATAAGACAACTTTTACCATGGAATGGGGAACCTATTGCTATGTCAAATTTCCCTTTGGCCGAAAAAATTTTGGAGCCACTTACCAATGAGTGATGACTGACATTTTTCATGATCTCATCCATAAAATTATTAAAACCTATGTGGATGATCTCATTGCTAAATCTAAACATCATAAGAATCATCTTTATGATATTGCTATCATCTTTGACCATCTCCTTAAATATAAAGTTAGACTTAATCATTACAAATATGTATTTGGAGTCACATCTAGAAAATTTTTAGGATTCTTAGTCTCTCTCCATGGAATTGATGTTGATCCTGACAAAATTAGTGATATCATCAACATGCCCATTCCTCATTTTATTCTCAATATTCATACTTATTTAGGAAAACTTGGGGAAATTAGATGATTCATCCCCAAAATGTATTATCACATCCACTCTGCTAATATTATCAAAAAAGTTACTACTTTAGAATGGATGGATCCATGTTAAAAAGCCTTTGATAATATGAAAGAATCATTGATTCATCCACCCACACTTAGTCCTCCTTCCAATGATAAACCTTTGATTATATATACTTCTTCCACACCTATTTTAGTTGGGGCAATGCTTTCCCAATAAGATGATATGGGAAGAGAGTATGCTATCTATTACATTAGTTGAGGCCTCATCGATTATGAAACATGTTATACCAAAATTGAGCATGATTGCTTCACTATTTATTTTACAACTGAAAAGCTTTGTCACTATATGCTTTACTAAACTACTTATGTCATTGTTCATTCTGAGCTCCTTTACCATTTCTTCTCCAAATCCTTTCTTCCTAGAGATATAATTGACAAATAGATGGTCTTCCTTATGTAATTTGATCTCCACATAGTCACTAAAAAATCTATCAAATGGAATATCATAGCTAATCAACTTGTTACAGTTCCCATACCAACAAATTCTTCTCTTCAAGATAATCTTCTAGATGATAATATCCTTTACATTGAAGTTCTTAATCAATTTATTTCTCTCAAAAATTATTTTCATAGATTTATTGCTGATCTTGAATCCAATAACCTTGATGAGTCCACTACTCCCTCCATTACTAATAAACAACAAATAGTTATCAAGGAACTTCCCAAAATTAATGTTGAATTTCATGAGGATACTTAGACCCTTCACTTTGATGGTGCTAAATTCCTTTAAGGAATTGGGGCATGTTGCATTCTCACAAGTCTTCTTAGAAAGATCATTCCCTTATATTTTTGCGTCACTTTTGATGTCACCAACAATATGGTCAAGTATGAGGCTCTTATCTTAGGCATGAAAATTTCTCTTGACTTATATATTCAATACCTTCATGCTTTAGGTGATTCTCAACTTATTTTTCATCAAATCAGTGGTGCTTATCAAGTAAAAATGAGAACCTCATCACATATCATCAAATTACAACCACCCTTACTAATTATTTCATCTCTTTCACTATTAAGCCTATTCTTAGAGATCAAAATTCCATTACTGATTCTCTTGCCTCTTCAACTTATCTATTTCATCCATACCAATTCCTTTCTAATCCTACTTTTCTTATTCAAATAAGAAAATATCCATCCTCTACTAAACCACCAAATTCAGTTATCTATCATATCAAGGTTGTTACCATTAAAAAAAGCTCATGGTACCAAGACATCATTCAATTCTTTGAACATCAAACTAATCCTCCTAATTTAGATTCTCATGAAAAGACATGCATTCATAAACAAGCTTTCAAGTATGTATTTTGACACAACATCCTTTACTATCACAACATTGAAGGTACCTTTCTCCACTATGTTATGAAAGATGAGGTCCCTTCTCTTCTTAAACAGACACATAGGGGAATTTTTAGTGGCCACTATAGTGGACATGCTATAGCCTATAAATGCCTACGTATGGTTTAATTTTAGCCTAATCCTAAAAAGTATGCAATCAAATATATTAAAAAGTGTAATCTTTGTCAACTTCATGATGATCTAATCCATTCACCTCTAGTCAAAATTCAAACTATAGAATCTCCTTGGCTATTTTCTACATGGGGATTCAATCTCATTGGTAAACTACCTTTTTCCCATGATGGGCATGCTTTTATCATCATCACCACTACTAAATATTTTACCAATTGGGTAAAAGCCATGCCTCTTGTTAATGTCACCAGTCCTACCATTTCCAAATTTATTTTTAATAAATCATTTACCACTTTGGTGTTCCTCATACCATCATTTCAGAAAATGCTAGTAATTTAAAAAATAAACATGTTAAATAGTTTTTAACAAATTCAAGATTAATAAAAAAATTCCATGCCTTATCATTTATAATGCAATGACTAAGATGAGACCACTAATAATTTTTTTAAAAAAATTATCCAAAAGATAATTAATGAAACCTACACAGATTGGCATCTTCATCTTTACCATACTCATTAGGCTTATCGAACTAGCATACATACTACCACTAGGGCAACTCCATTCTTGCTAGTCTATGGTTCTGAGTCAGTTCTTCCTTTTGAAGTTGATCTTCCCTCTCTTCTTATATATCTTCATGGTATTATTATTGATGAATAATTATGTGAAGCTCATATTAATTCCTTTGATCTACTTGATGAACATTGTCTTTCTGCCTTCCAACATAACCACCAATACAAGGCTCACATTAACAAATAACATAAAAAACTTGTTAAAGTTTGCACATTTCATGTTGGTGATATTTTCCTTAAATTAGACTACACCCATGATAAAGAAGATAAATAATCCCAAAATTGTGGGTCCCATATTTAGTCAAAGACATTCTTGGTCCAATCACCTACCACCTTCAAACTAATAAAGGCCATGTTTTCAAAGAACCCACCAATGCACAATTGCTCAAAAATTACTTTGCCTAAACATTTCCTTCTTTTCATGCTTTCTATCTACAATCTATATACAATTTTTATAGGTTACTTACATGGGTCTCTCCCTCTATATTAATTTTCTTCCTTTTATAAACCTTCAGTCCTCCCTTTTAGTCTTTTAGTTTCTTGATGTACTATAGTCTTCTTTATATTCTTACATTTTCTCTTTTGGCACCCCTTGGGTTTTTATTTTATGAGTTGCATTATAAGACCATGGATAGGACCCAACATTCCTCACAAAACTACCATCTTTTTGTTTACCTCACTTTATATTTCACTTGCTTATTGGTACCCCTTAGATTTCTTTTTTATGAAGTTTTAGTGTAAGATTGTGGATAGGACCCAACCCTCCTCATAAAATTACCATATTTTCATATTTTTACATCCTTGATCTCAAAATTTAGATTTTTCTTCTTTTGATAGATGGAATTTGTAAATAATCTATGTTAGCATGTTTTCATCCATTTCCATTACTCGCATGATAATGAATCACATTTTGCTATCATTGTATCCCTTTTTGCCCTTTGTCACATTTTTAAAATTTAAAGTAATTCAAATTGTTCCATGTGTCTCTCTTGATTTCCCCTTTATTTCACTCCACATTAGATAAAACAAGGTCAAAGTCAAGATATCACTTTTACTTTACCTATATTTATGAGACTCTTATACCTAATGCTCTTTGAAGTTTCTTTCTCTTAGCAACCAAGTCCCAAGTATTCAAATTAAAGTCATATTTAGCACCCATGTTTGGTTTTTAAAATCTATATGGAGGAGGAATAGATAAATCCATCAAGAAAATTAAAATCTAAATCATTTGAATCAGAATGCAATGATATCTTAAAGGTAACATACAAATCTCAAAATTTAAATTCACCACAGTTGGCCTCACATAGAGCCAAGGTCCTTTGGGGTGTGGTAGGCTAGTAGATTGGAATAAGGGAATTCAACAAACTATATGGTGATACCTACTTTCTCATGCAAGTACCCAATATTTAAAATATATTGATTGCTCTATAAGGGGTCCTAAATAATAGGGAACATGTTGTGAAGAGGTAGGTCCATTTTAATTTTCATGAACATAGACTTCATGGGATGATCTATATACTTCATTTGATGAACTAAGACTTGTGTGTCTAAGAGAAGTTTTTTAGATTCCTTAAGGTCAAAAGTCCTCTTACTTTGATAAACCTAATTTGGGTGTCTTAAATTTGATAAAGAGTTCATCTACCTTGGTTTTTACTTCATTCTCCCCTCCACCCATTTAAAAACTCCCCCCTTGATAGGAAAATTGTGATTTCAAATCTGTTTTCCTTTCTTCTTTAATTCCTTATTCTTCACTTCTTAAAAACATGCTAGTACTACTTTGTTTCAGTTTTATCTATCGTTAGAGTGAAACATGTTTGAGAAACTATGGATTATTTACTTATTTTTCACCATGATTTAAATTTATAGACTTACTTTAATTTCCTTTCACCATTTGCCATTATTTTACTATCCTATCGTTATGGACACTTGAGTTCGTACCCTTTTTCCATTATTGAGTGAGGTTACATTATTGAGTGAGATAAGATTGTTACTGCTCACTCATCAATGTTATTTTACCATTTTATTTCTACTTTTACCATTTGATTTGTTTTATTACCATATTTTTGACATGTATCCTTGGTTTGACTTGGTGAGTTTTACTTTCTTACTTAAGGATAACTTGTTTGAGTTTTTTGGTCTTTAGTAGCCTTAGATTTTTGGTTACCTAATTTACTCTTGTTTTTAACTTGGTCATTTGGTATAACATAACACTTATCACCCTAGTTTGTCAAATTTACCAAGTACATCTCATCTTCATAGCACCAACTATCTTGGATTTTCTTGCATTTGTTTGTTTTTTCTCTTTAGTTTTGTATTCTTGGGTTTGTCAAAAGCAGTCTTTATGCCCTACACAATCAAAACTAAAAGTGTAATAATATCCATCCAATGATAAAGGTAAGTAAAGATGCACATTGCATTTAATTTTTAATTATTTACTTTTTAGTCATTTACCTTCAATTATTTTATGCTTTAAAATATTGTAACTTTTTTAACCTCAACATTATGTGTCCTATTCTTTTTTGAAGCACCATGCCTTGTTTCACCTTAGTGACACATGATGATCTTCAAGTGGGGTATATGTATACACATAATGTTTTTAACCTTTTATCAAGTACTAATAATTTACATCTTATGAGAAACCATCAACACTCAATCTCTCTCAGTGCATGCCCTAAGGGGTGCATCAATAAAGGGGTGGATAGACCTTTGGCTATTCACAAGATTGTTATACCTTATTACCACATTTTTACCAATCTAACCTTCTCTTAAAACCATTCCCTAAGCTATTTATCCTCCCTTGCACACTCCTACAGTATTTTACCATGCTTTATCCTCCTTTTCTTACCTTTATTCCCTTTTATATAGTCAGTTGTACTAGGTCAACCTTGTATAGTTTAGGGGTATTTTCCACTCTTTGAGTTTTTTATCCCTTCAACCAACCTAGCTTAGACCTAGTGAATTATCCTCAAAAACATACAAAGTCAACTAGGTCGAACCTATACAACCAATGTTTTTGAGAGGATTTAGGGAAAGATCCACCTATAAATACAAGATCATTTCATTATTATTTTAAATATGAATTTAAGATTTATTATTCACTTGTGATTCTTTACAATATGCTCTTCCACCATTTTACTTGAAGATTCTTACCTTAGGGCTTCTACTTGGAGAATCTAGTCTTGTGGATAAGACTTGGATGTTTTAGCCTTTCTTAATTATCCTTACAAACCACAAAAACCTCTTGTGAATCCAATTTAGCCAAGGGAGAGATTGAGTCTCAATAGGTTCACATTCAAGTAAGTATATTCTAACTGTGTTCTCCTCTCTTTAGTAGATAAAAGTAACATACGTATTGGATCAAATAATATTACTCTTCATATTCCATGTATTAGGGTCTTACTCATTCTTAGCTTAATTGATATCATCGTATACATGTTTTTATTGCTTTACTAATCCCTCATATTATTCCATAAACTTTGGTGTATACTAGATTAAAACATACAAGGTCAACTAGGTCGACCCTATACAACCAATGTTTTTGAGAGGATTTAGGGAAAGATCCACCTATAAATACAAGATCATTTCATTATTATTTTAAATATGAAGTTAATATTTATTATTCACTTGTGATTCTTTACAATATGCTCTTCCACCATTTTACTTGAAGATTCTTACCTTAGGGCTTCTACTTGGAGAATCTAGTCTTGTGGATAAGACTTGGATGTTTTAGCCTTTCTTAATTATCCTTACAAACCACAACAACCTCTTGTGAATCCAATTTAGCCAAGGGAGAGATTGAGTCTCAATAGGTTCACATTCAAGTAAGTATATTCTAACTTTGTTCTCCTCTCTTTAGTAGATAAAAGTAACATACGTATTGGATCAAATAATATTACTCTTCATATTTCATGTATTAGGGTCTTACTCATTCTTAGCTTAATTGATATCATCGTATACATGTTTTTATTGCTTTACTAATCCCTCATATTATTCCATAAACTTTGGTGTATACTAGATTAGATTTACTTTCTTGTTTATTAGAATAGAGTGAACATTAAACCTATGACTCGTTTAGGGTTGTTACATGATTGTGTTAGACTGTAGGATTTGGAACCCTTCCTAATATGGTGTATTATGACAAGTGATCCCCTAATAAGGTCTAGCAGATCCCCATATTGGTCATGCCCTCACTTAACAAATGTATCCCCAATCAGAAGTGTAGTATGAATTATCTTCTCTAAGTTAGGATTGATTTATAGACATGATGCATTTATGATTTCATACATTATCCACTTACCCATATGATGAATAGGTCCAAATTACATTTCCCTCTCAACATTTTTATATAAATTCAATTGAGCTATGTCATGATTTTTATATCGAGCCACTCTACCATTAATTATGTGAATCAAATGTAGCTACATAATCTACTCATAAACTTGAAATTTGAATAGGCAAAATGGACAATAAAATTTACCTCAATTAGTGCCAGCATGGATACTAACAAACTACTTAGTAGTGTATTCCAACTACATGTTGACAATAGGTTCCTCATGGAATTTTCTACTTTTGTGAGTATATTCTTCCCTTAGGGCCTCCTTCCAACACTTAGTCAATTATTTTGACTTGTAGATTTGACTTGGGTTCATCTCTAGATGCCATGTGGCATTCTCTCATTTTTTATGGGTTCCATGTCATTGAACATGTCATCCACCTTGAACCTCATTCTTTCACCTTCAATAAACAATTGGATTTACCTCTATAGGGCCCTTGCTATGTGGCTTCTCTCTCAGTGCCCATGAGCTTTAGCTTTGCCATTTGATTTCATCATTTTAATGGCTATGTGGCATTTTATCACTATTCTAGGCCTTGTATGTATTTAGATTCAATCATCACCACATGTCATGGTCTATTTGGTTAGGCTCTCCTAGGATCTAATGCTTATAACACCATGTTAGCCCAGGAGTTTGAATCTATGACTGACATAGTGTGCATGTCATGCATTGATTAGTTAAAAGCCTCTAGTAAACTTTGAATATTTTTCCACATGGATATTTTTTGCTCTTTCATTGCTCATCTTGTGGCTTCAATTATAAAGATAACTATTCAATCTATAGTGAATCAATATTTCACCACATGGTAATATCTATCTCACCCATTGACCTGACATACTTCTCTATTTCATGGAATACTTGAGTATAATAAGTAATAGGATTGCACCATGCAGTGACATCCCACTAACCTACTAAATTGGGACTTAGACATTATGTTTGGGCTACACATAAATATTTAAGAGAGTGGAGTAGTAGGATTATTCCATGTGGCATCATCCCACTACCTTACTAACTCAAAGGGTTTTGAACTTGTACAAATAGTTTTAGGACTTTGGGTCACCAAGATTGTGAAATGTGAAAGTATCCCACTAACCCACTTGTCTACTACCTTGATGACATGGATATTGATATGAAACTTCATGAAAATCAACTAAGTGTTAAAATGCATTTAAAAAGGGTCCTAGACTATCAAGAGATTAACACATGGCACCAAGAAACTTTTAAAAAATTGACTAAGTGCCAAAATTATTTTGAAAGAGGCACATGCTACTAGAGGATGTGAATGATTGTCGTGTGGCACCATTCAATTGGACTAGAGTCCTATTATAACTAAAAAACTAGGAATCTATCATGATGTCTCTAGGGGAATATAAAATTTGATCTCATCACCTCTTAAATCTAACATCAAGAGATCAAAGAACCCTAAATTGGATAAGTGGCAAAGCACTTTCTTGACTCGCTAGGTAAATTTTGAATTAAAATGGCTAAGTCTTACTAAGCAAAAATATGACATGGCTTTGGGTAAAGTTTATATAATAAACTAAGTGTTAAATTTGTTTATCTATGTAGAAATCAAAACATAACTTGGTGTTAAAAAATTATGCATTCATAACTTTTGTTTGGAATAAAATTTCTAACTAGCCTTTGTAGAATCTCTGAAGAGTAAAATAATTAGACAAATTCTTGAGTACGAAGATCATTTTTTGAAAACCTACTAATTTATTTCATTCCTTCCTACTTATCCACTACTTCCAAATTCCACTAGAACTTAAAAAACATTTTCCCTCTAAATATGAATCCTTAAACTGATATTTGGATGTTGTTCTTCCATGGTGACAAAAAATGGTCTATAGGATCCTAGAGGGAATGTCAGAGCACACCTCAAGAAATATGAAATTAAAATAAGGATTAACTATGGGCACTAATATTATGACCATAATATAATATTAATTAATGTTGAACATGACTCTAAAGTGTCTATCAATATGCATAGAGCTAACATGTTGATGATTATGGCGTAGAGGATCCAATATGATCTTACTATCACTAGAAAAAATGTTAAAAGGATTAAGAAGAAGAAATAGGTTTCTAAATGCATTCATGGATCCCCTCCTCAAGAATAACTATAAATAAAAGAATAATTTAACCCATTTGGGTATCTCATGTTGAAAATAAAGTGGAAAGTCCTCCAATTTCCCATACACACATAGTTATTGTTACCTCTCCATAGCATAGAGTTTAAGAAGAAATGTTTTCAAGTCAAAATAGAGTAACTAATATATTTTATATGTTTCCTTTACTTCCAATAACTATTTCATAGGAGGTAACTCTTCCCTCATTCTTATCTCAAATACATCTTACTCCTATTATGCCCACATCACCATTAGCAATTCCATAAGCTCATGGGCAATCATCATCACTACCTGTCATTCCACTAGTGGTGACTACCATTCCCACTCCATAATCACCTGCTACCACTATTATCCCTTCATATCCCATTCTAATTTAAAATGGGACAACCTCTCTTGCTACCAAACCAATACTTACATATATAAATAAACCCAAGACCCCACCTATTTCTCCCCCCAAAAGTGGAAGTGAAATAAGAACCTATAAAAGTCCCTAAATAGAGAGATGATAGATGGAGGGGTACAAGAAGATTAGACCCTGTCATAGTTTATGACAATGATAAAGTAGATAAAAATGAAAAACTAAATATGAATTCCTATCAAGGCCTAACACTGAAGAGTCATGGTCAATCAATGAGACCATAGAGTCAAATTTAGAAGATGAATGGTTGTTTGAGGAAAGTGCCCAATCAAGATGAATAGATTTAATAGAAGAATCTGAGGAGGTTGACAAAGTAAATATTATCTCAAGGGATATTGAGTTATTATTAGATATAGAAGGGTATGTAATAGGAGAGGTAGAGTCAAAACTACAATCTATAGCATAAGGGCCTTCTCTAACTACAACTCTAAACTCTCCACGTCTAGTAACTACAACAACTTGTACTCCAACTAGTTATCCTTTGGTTATATGTTATACCAGTTCTCATTATATATATACTTCTTTAATTTTGGAAATAACTATTGGTGAAACATATTATTTACATTATTTATATTTTTAGGCCAAATAACTATACCCTAGGCCACTGTTACACTACCAATTTTGCACAACATAGCCCAACCTACTACTAAAAATCCTAAGTCAACTAATGCTATGAGTGTTAGGGTTGTATATAATTTCATTATTGAATAATTCCAAAACCTATTAAGAACCCCAATGACCTATTCCTTCTTTATTAGAACCATCCCTCAATCCCCTAGTCCAAGCAAAGGGGTATATTTTGAAAACTTAGTATCAAAATCTATTTTTGTTGCATAAATCACCCCTTCCAAGCCATATACAAAAATAGAAATGGTTATTGGTCAATCCACACAAACAAAACACTTACAATTTTGGTGTATAAATTAGATTGGAAATCTAAATATATTGTAAATACACCAATATATAAGTAGGTTACTGGTTGGAGGAAGGCTATTACTCTTTCCTATAATAGGGGCATTCTCCCCAAAGGATATACCTATAGGGAGATCCCCTTTGACAACTCAAGGAAATTAGCTATCCTAGAAAGATAAACCAACATAATTAGTGCAGCTTTTAGAAGAACTATATCAACATGTTAAACTAAATATCCCTTCATTTATCAAGAAGATACAATAGGAAGAAGAGATAGGGAAGTAAGACTTGGTGATAACTAAGAAACCTATAGCTAAGTTCTATTTTTATAGACATACATGCACTTTAAGAAAAGTCAAGAGGAAAAATCTAGTTTCAAAGAGTCAATAGATAGAACTAGAATAGAGAGGGGATATCATCTTTCTAACTAAGATAATGAAGGTGAATCCTTTAAACCCATAAAAGACCATAGACTATCCTTATAGTTTTGTAGATACCAGAAGAGGGGTGATCAAGGAAAGTGTTTTGAAATTTTGATCAAGTTATGCAAAAACAACTAGATGTAAGTACCATCTAGGCCCTCAAAGAGATAATAGATAATATAGAGGGCATAACTAGGACTTTATTCAATACCATTTATTTAATAAGGTCTTCAAGGACATATCCCAACCTAAATGAGGATACATTCTTAAATTGTTCAAAAAAATAGAGTATATTGATGGGAAATTGTGTTTCATAATCCAAGCCACAATAAATAAGGATTATGCCCACCTTAATTTAATGACAAAATTAGATCTTACCTAGGAAAAAAATTACATTACTAAAAAAGGAGATGTATACTTGAATGTAATAAAGAGACATGGGTTTGGTTTAATAATTTGAAAACTAGGAAAGGGAATCTATCTCTATCCTAACTGACTTAAGAATCACTTAATTAGGCACACCACAGGTCCAACTAGTGCCCAATCCCATTTCTAAAAATATGTTGAAGTGGTATTGAATAGCTTAAGAGTAGAGATCAAGGGGACTATTTACAGAACTAGTGATGAGGCAATATAGTTGGTCAATTTTATAAGAGATAATATTATCAAGACTAGCTCACTACATGTTGGGGTTAGACTTTCATTAGGTACAAACAAGAGATTGATGGACAATCTCCCTTAGTTATTCAAAAGAGATTTTCTTGATTTTGAGAATATCAAGATGGACTTTCAAACAAGTAATGCATTCTACCTTTAGATAAAAGTAATTAAGTAGGAAACTATATAAATAGATGTTCAACCAACCCCACCTCAAAGTAATCAAGTTCCTAAATATGCATTGGTGCATACTCCAACTGGGTTAGCTTATGTCCCACTTCCAGTAGCTACATTAGGTTCAACTTTTGAGTCTACTTCAATTTTATTTTCAATTCCACTACCTATCTTAGTTATAATTATAGATAAAATCCTAGTTCCATCCACATCATCTTCCACTTTCTCTTTATTATAGTGTAAATTATTCCAATAGTGACACATCAATACCTTTTAATTATATATATGTAGTTAAATAGTCTAACTGAGTTGGAATTATTAGTTCTAAATTTAGTTATCATGTATATATTATTTTTTCAGATGAATGATTCTATTTTGAGTGATAAATATTGTGTATGAAATCATAAATGCATCATGTCTAGAAATCAACCTTAACTTGGAGAAGATAGATCACATCTACACTTCTGATTGGGAATACATTTGTTAAGTGGGAGCATGACCAATATGGGAATAGGCTAGACCTCATTAGGGGATATTTTATAAAAATACACCATGTTAAGGAGGTTTTCAAATCCTCCAATCTAAAAAAATCATGCAATAACCCTTAGGGGGTCCTAGGTTTTGATATTTCACCTAATCTAATAACAAGTAAAGTAAATCTAATCTAGTGCTCACCAAAGATGTGGGGATTAGAAATAATAAAACTAAACATACATAAAAGACATATAATCATGTCAATGTATATGATATGCTAATACATGGAAGAGAAGAAAAAAATGCATTATATATCTAATCTTCCAAAGGAGAAATAAAGTTAGGAATACTTACCTTTTAAGATGAACCCACTGAACCTCAATCTTTCCCTTGGCCAAGGTGCTTCGCAAGAGGTTATTTTGGTATGTAAGGATGACAAAAACAAATCAACTCTAGGATACACAACCTATTGATGCATCCAAAAGAGTTATCCATAAGACAATATTCATATCTCCAAAGAAAGTATGGAACCCTAAGCTTTACTGCTCAAGTATAATGGTCAATAAGAAGATGTTTGTTCACTCTTACTTCTTTTGATTCTCATAATAAATGATGGAAATGAACTTATATTTATAGGTGGATATTTCCATAAACCTTTCCAAAAATATTAGTTGATAGGGTTGACCCAGTTGACCTAGTACAATTCTGGATAATAATTCACTAAGTCGTGATCTAGGTTGGCCAAAGGTCAACTAGCTTTGAAGAGAAAAATACCTTGAAAATGTACATGGTTGATCCAGTCGACCCAGTATAACCAACTAATAAAAAGGGATTTAGGTGAGGAATAAGTGGATAAAATGTAGCAAATGCCTAAAATGGGTACAATAGAGAAGAACATGCTTAGGTTTAATGGTTTTTAGGATACTAGTGTGAAGTTAACAAGTGGCAAAAGTGACAATAATCCTATGAAGCATCATTGGTATGCCCACCCCTTTCCCATTGCAGCCCTTAAGGAATGCACTCAAAGAGACTAAAACTCGATGGGTTCCTAAAAGATAAATAGTGTTAGTAATTGATATAAGTTTGAAAATATTATGTTTATACATATGCCCCACTTAAATCTCATTGTGTGTCATGTGAGTGTAACACAAGATGGTGCTTTAAGAAATAGAACATGATAACACATAACATTGATGCTAAGTAAAGTGAAATAAGAAGAAAATAAGATAAATGAAAGGATAGAATTGAAAGACACATATCTTTACTTACCTTAGTTTTGTAGATATAGAAATATACTACATTAGAAGTGAGGGCAGACAATGTGAAGAATACTAGGTGATACTGTATAAGTTAGGGCAAAAAATAGACAAAAATAATTTTTTTTAGAAGATAGGCATATGGTAGTGGAAAATATTCCCTACATCATCATGATTATAAAACATTTTATGGTTTGAAAAATGGATGAGTAAAAATAAAGATAGAGGCAAAATAAGGAATCTACCAAAAAATAATTGAAAGATTTGAATTGTGAAAAGTTATTTTCAATAGGGTTAAAATAAAGTCATTTGTCATTTTTGACTTGTGAAGGAGAGAAAAAGATATTTGAGAGACCAAACAAGCTAGGATAGTGAGGAGATGATAGGTTAGGTGAGAGGGACCCCCAAAGGTTGCCTGCATGCAGAACAGGTAGGTAACGAAGAATCTTAAGTTAGTTTTTTAATATTTTAGTGATTTACGTGTATTTTTATAAAATGGTGTTTTTAAGAATTTTTAGATGTTAAAATGAGACCAAATCAAATGTTATGGGTAGTAAAACTAATTAGGTAAATAGGTTTGAAGGGTTTGGGGAGATAACTACCAGAAGGCATATTTTTTATAGAATATAAGGGGTTGATAGGGAAAAACAATTGGGTCGACCTAGTCAACCCAGTAGGCTAAAATTTGGCAAAATCCACACTATCGACCTAGTAGGTATGTGTTAACCCTATATATTTTGTAGACTATCAACCTAGTATAGGTTACCAACTAAGCAAAAATGTCCAATATGATAATACAGTACTAGGGGGAGGAAAAATAAGAGGGTTGACTTAGATTTTTAAGTCAACTAGGTCAAAAATAGGTAAATTTTGGTCAAACTAGTTTGACCAAGGAACCATAATAGTATAAAAATGCTTGCAAGTGGTTGAAAAAGTGCTAGAATGACCAACTAAGGGATAAAAGGGGCGAGGAGGATAAAAATAGGTCTAAATGCATAAATTAAAGTGGTTTAGGCTTGTTTTTTGATTAAAAGTGTAAAAATAATGTATTTTGACTATACATGACATGAAGGATCTAATACATCTTTTATTGCTTCCTAATTGTAGGGGTGACCTAGATTATGGAATTTGGTAGATGAATAATGACTATCAGATCTATTGGAGCACCTAATGATAGAATATAGGGGGAGACTAATCTCTATAGGCCTAAGAGGCATAATAGAGATGTGTAGGATACCCATGAGCTTAGATTTTTTAGTCATGTTCCTAGGATGATGGGAATGATTGACTAACACCTTCAAGTGGGAGGTGGAGGGGATAACATAGAGGTAGGCATCACCTTAGATGATGCACATGCCATCTTAGGATTACTAATAGTAGGGACACTTGTGACTACTGGGATACATAATAGTGATGATGAGAGGAAAGTCTTAACACTATGGGCTACAGGGTTGATGAGGATATACTCATGTCAAAGGGTGAGTATGTTTGATGTGTATACTTCATAAGTTCTAGATATCTAGAATGTTATGATAGGACTTATGAAAACATTAGTGTTGTGCCACAAGTCAAATGATAAGGTACTACTTTTTATGATAGCCTTGAGCCAGATGATATTAGAGGAGAGGGTGCTATATGACCTAAGGTCTATCATTTAGGTATAACTCATACATGATATGTATAGAGTGATGTGTAGAGGGAATAAGTCTATTGGACTAATCATATTATTGACAACATGGATAAATGAGAGGTTCCCCATGTATTGGCTAGCTAGGTTGCCCCATGTAGTCGATGATAGGTCACCTTGAGTATAGAGATGGAGATAAGACCAGGTAGTGTGGGTCATTCTCCACATGCCAGTACTATGGATAGTGAGATGGATAGATATAATATGGAAAATGTATGGGCCCATCAATACTACATGGCCTAGTTGGGACATAGTTTTACCAGCCTTAGCATAGATGAAGGTGATAGGGAACTACACTTGGTGGATGGAGCCACATCTAGTGGCACGAGTATTAGGGTAGATGGGCTTGCCTCACGTAGTGGTGTAGATAGTGGTACCCATGTTTTAGGACTGGTATGTTAGAGAGCCATAGGGGAGAAGAGGGCTAGGGCCACCAGTGACAAGGAAGACACTCAATCCATGTTGTGAAATACCATGGATTAGTTGAACATGATAGGTAACAGAGTGATAGGAGATGGGTATGAAGTTAGGAGCATTAGAGGTACACTTACTAGCTTTACATTAGGATAAGAAATGACCACCAAGGACATGATGTCGATAGAGGTAGAAAGAGTAGGAGATAGCAGAGATAGTAGATGTCTTAGATGACCCAGCAAGTGGGCCAAGGTAGAGTTGGACTATAGAGAGGCCACTCAAGCTTAGGCTGAGACAAAACCAAGCTATGACTACGAGATTTATTTTTAGGAGGTGACCAATAGAGGAGGTTCTTAGAGGCTACATAAATAGGGAGAGTATGCTTGTGGTTCATGGATGGAGAGAAAGTAGTGGTTGACATATAGATAGGTAATAAAAGATGATTAAATTATTACTTAAGTTTATTTGAAATATACTAAAGATATATAGATTTTGAGATATATCAGTGATCTAATATCTAATCAGTGTGGTTTTTTTGTATGTGTGGTAGAGGATGAAGAGATTAAATGGGGGTCCCTAATGAGGGGGCCACTCCATGATGTCCTGAATGAGGCACTAATGCCATATGACCCCACTACACTAGAGGATCCTAGGGTACCATCTACCTTGGCTTAGGTGAGCTAGTTTAAACTAGCTAGAGAGGCAATGAAGTAGATACAAATATATAGAGAAGGGATGAAACCACTAGTAGAGATGGGTGAAGGAGAGACACAAAAATAATAGGCCCTGACTGAGGAGAGAGATTCACATCTAGCTACAATGACATAGATGACATAGGCACATGCCCATGATAGAATGATAGAGGTAGCACCCCTAACCCATATGACATAGGTACATGAATAAGAGATAAAAACACATGTAGTGACCTTGAACCATATGACATAGGTATAGGAGTAGGAGAGAGAAATACATCTAGTGGCCTTAGCCTAGTTGGCATAGGAGTAGGCTCAAGTAGCTCATCTACAAGGGTAGGTGTCTAAACTAAGATGTCAGATAGCCTCTTTACAATGTTTTATTCAGTGGGGTCATACTAAGGCATCTACAAGCAACATGGCTAGGCCATGAGATAGGCAAGATGGGGTCTAACCATAGAGTTGGAGCATTTTATATGACTGTATTAAACTGATATATATATATATATATATATATATATATATATATATATATATATATATATGGATCATATTAGTATTTTGGATATTGGTTGTATATGTTATCATTATGGTTGTGGTTATTGATTGTATTGATAAATTTCTTTCTAACACATGCATTTATCTATTGTTGTATATGTTATAAGAAATATATGAGGCGTGTTTTCTTTTCTAGCATTATGTAGGACACATACACGGTTAAAAATAAATAGGAAAAAAGACTTGGTAAAATATAATCAATAAAAAAAAAATTTACTACACTCTATTTCAAGTTGGGAAATGTGTAATAATAAGAAAATGACTAAGTATAAAGAACCAAAGGATGGTAAACAAGGTGTTAAAAAAAATTGTTTTAAAACCAAACAAAAGATTGGTACCAAATTAAAACAAGTAAAATCACACTAAATTGTGTTGGGAAGAATGAAAATAATGTAATAAAATAGAAGTCATGAAAAAGAATAAATGGTATAAAAATAAATGCATTAAGTCAATCAATCAACTAAATCACGTTGGGAAGTATAAGATAAAAACAAAATTGGTGAAAATTTGATCTTAAATTTATCACACTAATTCAAGTTGGGAAGTATGAAAATTTAATAAATAGTTGTATTCTTACACGCACTTATAAAATGAGAAGATACAAGTGAAATAAAAATGAAGTAAGAATAAAACATATTGAATCAAGTTCGGAAGCATGTCAATGACATGTAACTTCATAATCAATCACATATTATCTCATATTTGACAAGTGTAATTTGTTATTGTGACTTGGATTATTGGAAAATTTTGTGAAGAAGGCTAGGTCATATCTATGGTCTTACAATGAAACTCACAAAGGGAACATCATGAGGTGGAATAAATGTGAAAAATTTGGTAACAAAGGATGTTGGTAATATGAAAGTAAAATTATGGTAATTTATGAGGAAGGCTAGGTCCTATCCATGGTCTTATAATGCAACTAAAAAATGGAATCCCAAGGGGAGTCATTAGTGAACAAAGTAATATTTCTCAAAAAGAAATAAGAGGAATGTAGGGAGTGAAAAAGGGAATGTAAAAATCATCACTTAGGCATCTTATGAGAAGACCTTAGGAGATAGGAGGCATATTAAGGACATGAGAAGACACTAAGTGACTAGTGACTATCAATATACAAAGGAAACCTATTCACTATAGACACAAAGTGATGTTGGGGAATTTTGGAATTCTCATAAGTAATCTAGAAGGTGTCTTAGGTGGGATAAAATTTGAATTTGTGTTTAAGTCAATTTTCCCTCTAAAAGGGGAAGTTCAAATTTTCATATTGTAATAAGGAGTATAATTGAGGTTGAACATTTATAATGGGATGATAAAGTTGTAAAAGACCTTTAAGGTCTCTTGAAAGTTCCTTTGAGTTATTTTGAGTCCTAATTTGGTTTGGAATGTCTTGTGTCAAATTGAAAATGTAAGGTGGTAGTCATGCAGAACCACCACCCTACATGGGTTTAGAGTTTGTGAGAGTTTCATGTTTCAAGAAATGGTTAATAAGCTTATTTTAGAGTATTTTAAATGGTAGTGAGGTTACATAGAGTGTGAAGAGTCTGTAATAAGGATAGGATATGAAGAAAACAAGGGAAGATAGGTTTGAAATGGAAGGTCTACCAAATATTGTCCAACAGATTGTGTAAGTTCTATTATGTATTGATCTAAAGTTTCTAAGGAATATATATATATATATATATATATATATATATATATATATTATATGATGGAATTATTGTGTCAAAATAGAGAATTTATGATCTTTCCACGATGAGAAGTTGTTCTATATTTTAAATTGAGAATATGCATGATTGGATATGATTATCCTACTTTATATACAAATTATGTGTTTTGATTAAGAAGAAATTACAAGTTTAATGTAATTGATTATTCTAGAATGTGTGAGAATAATTATGTAATTGATAAGTGAGAGTTAATTCTTGGTATTGTTTCAGGTAGTTGGCATGATGAATTATAAACTTTGAGTTACAATAAAATACCCTATTTTGATAACATAGTCATGTAACCTATATGCATGCTTGTGTTGAATAAATTGTAGAGACGCATAAAAATATATGGAGATGATTGGGTCATGTGATAATGAATTATATAAGGTTTTTTTAGTTGAATATGGGTTATTTTAAACCCTATATGCTTTTAGAGTTAATAGAATTTTCCTAAAACATGCCTAAACCTGTAACTAGCAGTATTGTAAAGCCCATCAAAGAAGAAATTCAATAAAAAAGTCAAATAGAGGATCAAGAAGTGGTGTTTTACAAATGGAAGAGGTTTATAGGAGTTTTATATTGCTAATTTTTATGGATTAGGGGTGAAAATTCACTATTACTAATCCAAGAATTCAAGATATAGCTTAAATACCCTGTTGACTGTGTTTGCTTGAACAAAGCAAAGAAAAGATTGAATGTAATGTCAAATAGAGGAGTTAATAAAAACTTGGTATTGAATGGGAAATGATGTTTTATAGTCATTGAGAAACTTAGTATATGGATTTAAGTCTTTTGGAGTAATCGTGGACCATGAAACCCTGCCTACCCATGTTCAGTTAATAGAACACAATGCTAAGAGACCGAGAATTGATGTTTTCCACTAAAAAATGAATTAGATGAGATGTATAGATTATTTTTATAGGAGTATATGATTAA